>CAEFZY010044486.1:0-16904 GCA_903066815.1 Brachyrhaphis roseni
GCCCCCAAAGGGGCCAGATTCCCCCGCCCCCCCCGCTTTGACCCACCCTCCGCTCATTCGGTTGTTGGGTTCCCCCCCCACCATCCCCCCAAACCCCCCCCCCCCCCCCCCCCCCCCGGTCATCTGAATCCACACACCTCCTCATCAAATATAAGTATTTGTTCTTGAGCACTTTTCTCATTTTCCTTATTTTTGTTATTGTGTGTCTGAAAGTGGATCCAAGTGGCCGTATTGAAGGAACGTTTTCATCCCGTTTCATTAATCAAACCTCCTGGTAGCACGTCCGAACGGCTCGTAATTGTGCGCGGACTCAACACGCGACGCATTATGACTCAGATAGTAATTTCACTTTCCATATTTATTTTTCTCCCTTATTAGAAATAGTGGCACTCCTTCAGCAAACTTGTGCGGAGGCAAGTTTGTTTCGGCTCACAGAGGAGAGAAACCCTGTGTCGGAAGGCGCTCTTGGCGATATGCTCCTTCATTAATTATGTTTATGCTCCGGCTACAGTAGCCGACTTGTCTGAGCGATTGGCAGGTGGGTCTCGTCCTCGACACTCTGGACACGGGTGTTTGTTTGTGTGAGCCACAGCTGAGGTGTTGCAGGACGTGAGGCAGGAAAAAAAATGAAGGCTCTGATGTGCGAGGACATGTTTAAAAGTCTGAGATGATGATTTTGGAAGGAATTTATGCTTTTTGGTTTGCTGGTTCTTGCTGATTTGCTTGTGGAATTAATCAAAACGAATCTTGAACCAACAGCTACAGTCTTCATCTGAGTTTTTATCAGGGTTGCCTTTTACCAAATCTGACTAGAGCAGCAAGATTACGTTTCATAGTGTTTTGTAATGTTTCAGTGCAGTTGAAACCATATGTTTGCATTCATTGCATGAAAAGGCACAAACCGTGTGTCGAAAAGACCAACACTTGGACTTGCATGTTAGCAACAGATGTAAACGGCTACATGATATATTCATAATTCATCCATGGCACTACAGCTCATCATTTATCAGCCATCAGAGGAGAGGCCGTCGTCTTATTCAGGAACTACAATGTCTCGTGATCAAAATGCCACGGCTACATATGCAGCGTTTTGGGAAGATTGTGATTAGTGACTTTCCATTAGAGCAATGGATTCAACACGTTAGAATGACACAGAAGGTTTTATGAGCTCTGGTGGAGCCAGCTGAACACTGGCTGAAAAAGCAAAACCAAACCAAAGCATCTTTCTACTGCTTCCTGTTTTCCTCTGTAGTAACTTTTGATTGTTTTGCAGTTTTGTGACACACATCCATTTTGAGATGGCTGAAAAACCACTTTATCCTAGTGCAAAAACTTTTTTTTGGAATATGTGAGTTTTTTCTAAACTGGCATGTTTCTATAAAGCAAATATGTTTTCGGAATTTCCTATAGCGCGGTTTTATGGCGTATGGAATTGCTTGTCCCTCTTGTGGAGATCATAGCTCAGCAAAATCTCTTTGCTGACGATGCACAACTTGACATCTGTGTCTCTAAGAACTGTTTTTACAATCACTTAATCACTTTGTCCATTAAATCAATGAAATCCTACAGCCTAACACCAAAAGAAATCATTGTTTCAGTTTCTAAAGATCTTGACAAGAAAAAAGATCAGCACTTAAATCCAGTCTGGCCAGACCTTGCTGTGTTTCATTCTGGGTTTGAAGACGTTCACAGCTGAAACAGGAAATTTGGGGCAGCACATCTTCACAGCTGGAGTGGAATTATGGCTAACAAAGCAAAGATGTGAAAGAAGGTCAAATGTCTTTTATCCAGAAATGGTTGGTGGCGAGATTGTCCTTTAATATTCTTACTGTGGTGGTCATTCTGTTACTGTTGTGCTCGTTAGTCGGTTGTTACTGGACTTTTAACCTCTATCTCCCAGAGAGCATAAAGGGTTTGGAAATGTTGGCAGGCCGCTTGAGGACACTGACACGAGGTAGGAATATTAATCTACAAAATAAATGGAGACTGCTGTTAGCTAACCACTGAAAAGCTAACCTTAAAGGGTAAAAACATAAGAAATAAAAAAAAAAGTCACCTTCTTTCCTTCACTGATTTGGTAACCTTATATTTCATTGAGCTCTTTCGTGTTGCTCAATATCTCACATGCGCACAGTCTGATGTAACCATTGCTCATCGTAGTTAATGACCTTCATGTTCCTGGCAGAAAGACGTCATGGACCAGGGTCTGTTGTGCCCCACACCCCTTCTTTAACTGTTGGTTTTAAGACCCATTTATAATCAGTTTATGCACATTAATAGGGCTAGCCTGTATCTAATGTAGTCAAATGTCACTGTCCTCATGCTTTCAATGCATTCATTTAGTTGGAATTGTTGCTAGGCAATGTAGCTGAAGGTGGAGGTGGTTTGTGTGGCTATTGAACATAACCACATGTGAATGGAGAAGTTTCATCAGCAACACAATTCTTACTTCTATATGCGTGTTAACATGAAGGCGTCAATGGCCCTTCAAGCTTCGACAAAGATAACAGGATGTGAACATAAACTTCAAAGGATCAGCTTGATGTTTGTGAAATGATCCATCTTGTGAACAAAAGAGTTGAAGTTTTGATTCACAAACGGCAGCAGAGCAGAACCTGTGTGTCCGTTTGTAACGGTCCAAGACGAAAACAGCAAACGATGACGTAAAAGCATTTTTTGTGTGGAGCATCATGCAGTGTTAGATCTCTGGATCTTACTGAAACCCAAAAATCCTGGAACCAACATCTCCAAACTGAACCCCCCGCCAGACAAAATCCAGACAAAATCAAAGTTGGAAACAATTTGCCAGATATTAAAATGCCCTCCAAAAATCCCCTTTTGCTGTCGTTTCATCAAAGGTAAAATTCAGAAGAATGCGTCTTGTCATGCAGCTTTATCTATCATAAGCTCTTATGAATATTTACGACGGAGTGTTAGGGCCATGCTAAGAAAATTCAATCCTAAAATTATTAAAATAAAGTCATAGTATTACAAGAATAGTAATGTATTATGACTATTTTTGAAATATTAGGATGAATCACTGAAACACTGCAGTAAACATGAACATTGTTTTTAAAATCCAGACAAATTAAATCAGACACTATGCACAACTTTGGGTACTCAGTGGAGAACATTTGCTCTGGATTAATTCAACACATCCATCAGCATCCCCCCCCCAGAGGCAGTAGACCCCATGCTGACCCTTAACCCAGAGCCCTGCTAACGTAACATTTCCATAGAGGTCACAGGAAGCACAATACCAGCTTTACATGAACAACACACACAATTACTGTTCACCAGTGGTGGCCTCCTTCCTCCTTCCTCTTTCTAATCCTTAGTGCATTTGACTGATGTAAATTAGCCAGTGTAACTAAAATTGTATATCAAGTACCACCTCAATAAATGGTCATTTTGTTTTCCAAATATCACAATATTGACTAGGGATTTTCAATAATAGAATTAGAGGAACAAAAATTGGACGATTTTAATATCTCGTGTTTGGTTACAAAAATGAAAATAAATATATATTGAAGACACAAAGAAGGTGTTGGAAGATCATGGCGTGGCATGTCTTTTTTTTTTTTTTTAATAGCTGATTGTGTGAACAAACTTTCTCACGTGGGATTTTAGTTGTGTTCATCTATTGGAACCAAATGCGAAATTTAGAGGTTTTTTGACATTAGCGGAAAAGTTTTGCGCACATTAGCAATGGAAACTCAGCAACACATAGGCAACTTTGCGATTTACATTTCACCTTTTTTAAAGTTTTGACTTTAGTCTGTATATTAGACATCTTAAAAAAAATTATAGAAATATATATATATATATCTTAAATCTAGCTCTCCTTCCTCTCTCAAATTAGATGTCTGCGGCTGTTTGCGTTGGCCCAGATCTTCCCAAACATTAAGAATACACAGCACTCCTTAGTTGAGGACCAGGAGTTCTGATTATCTCTCCTCCAGGGGAAAAAGACTTGGTTGAAAATATCTTGCCATCCATCATCACTTCCCTCCTGTTGCCTTGCCAAGGAACACCTTTTCCAGTGTACATAGTTCCATAATGAATACAAAGTCTTTTATTGAGTTCTTTTTCATCCGCAGTGCACACGTATATGAATCACCTAATCACTTACCAATAAATGCACAATTTAATCTGGGCAACTACATGTGTTTAGCTCTGAGACATGTTTCGAATTAGTCATTGAAGTTGCAGCAGATAACTGCTGCCAGAGTTTTTTTGCAGAGAGAGAAAAAAAGAAATTGCCATCCCTCTACTTCCCCTTCAGACAGACAACACAAACGAATTCTACCTCTACTTTTTGTGCAACAGAAAAAAATAATAATCCTAAAACCAAATCCAAACCAAAAGTGAAGAAAGGACCTGAATCCATACTGACGCTTTTACAGATTAATCCATAAAAGCTATTGGCTAATAGAAGAAAGTGAAGCTAATTAGTTCCGACAAAATGGATGAGTCACGACGAGCCCGTGCTGAAGAACAGCAGATAACCAAATTGAGGCAGAGGTACATCTGATTATGATAAAACAGACACATCACTGAGGTGAAGCAAAATGTCAGGAAAGAAACCCAGACCTAAAACCATGGATCTATTCCGGGACAGACAGGGCATGGCGTCACGAAGGCGGAAAGACGTCCAGCAGCACGCTTCCATGTCAACAATGTGTCAACACCGAGCCACATTACTTCCTTCTGAAACTGATTGTTTTGGCCGATGGGTTAAGAATCAGTTTCCTGTTGATATCCATTTCCACAGCTGTCACAGGTTCTCATGTTCTTCAAGATTGAACAGGTGTAAACCAGTCAATGAGGGACTGCTGGATTTGATCCACCCTCATTATGTTGCCTTGCTTCAGATCGATATTCACAAGCTTTGACAATTTCCACAGTTGAGGGCTCCATATTAAAGTGTCAGTACTAAGTAAAATCTCCTTTTTTGAGCTTTACATTATGTCATAATGTTAATTCTTCATCAAAAGCATACATTCTTTCATGCATGTTTAAAGAATTTCTCAATCTCCATGGCAACCATTTGACTGTCCAAAACACCTAGGCAGAGCCCCGCCTTCCAAGCACCTTCTTAAAGGTGCTTGAGTTTCCAAGGTTCTGAGTTTCCGTCTTACGAATTAGCCTTTTCCCCAAACAGCTCCTTCAAACTAGCCAGCAGCAATTAGCAAACTAATTGTGCATCTGCTGAGGACTACTTCTCAGTGAAACCCTGGTAAAAACGTTGTTCAAAGGTTAAAGAGGAGTGCTGTTGTGATGACTTCCTGAAGGCGGAGTTACTGACAGAGCAGGAGTTTCTTAAAGAGACAGAGACCCAATTTCAAGATGTTTAATTAGGAAGTCAAATTTCTTTTAAGTCACATAACATCAGAAGATAACAGTTACATGATTGCACCTATAAAATGTCAATATGTACCTGGAAAATATATAACACTTTGTCTTTAAGACGAGGCCTTCAAAGGCTGTTGGAAAACTAGTAGTGTTCTGTTTGTACATCACATTAGAAGGTAAAAATAAAAGTGCTCATATCTGTGATGATGGTACATTTTCATAAATGGGCCGAAACTTCAGTGAAGAGGTGAGTTTGTTTCTTACGTCTACAGTGTGTGAACAGCTGATGTTGATGACTTGGCAAATAAGTCACACTTAACGGAAAAGTCCACCTGATGCTGGACCACAAAGAGTCAAAACAAAACTCTGTGGAGACGCACGGAGAAGTAATGAGCGCTAACGTCTCACTGTGGAGTACGGTGAACGCTACGTGAAAAGAAGCCGCCGCTGGTCTTTGGGTTCTGCGCGCGGCCGATGCCAGGCAGCGAGCCACAGGTCCAGTCCGGTTGGCAGAGGTCTGCTGCTCCGCGGCGGTTCTGCTCACAGGCCTGCCGACTGTCTATCTGACTTCAGCACAGCTCTGGAGCAAAACCCGCAGTCTGAAAACCAAGAACCTTCCTGCATTTCGCAGCCCTCTTCTAAAGCGATTTTATTCGTGTAAATGTTGTTACATGTCAAGGCCAAATGAGATGTTCACTTTGTGGAAATGGTGCAGTGACAAAATGATTAATGGTGTAAAAATAAAGGGTTATCTTATTTGGACAAGACACAAAGTATGCACCTTTTTTTTTATTACAGAGCAAAATCATAACACTGGAGAAAATTCTATATTCAGGACTAAAAGTTTTTTTGTTCTTTTTCACTAGAATCCACTAGATGGAAATTAAAAGTTGCGGAATTTGTCTTAGAAAATATCCACCTGTTTGCTGTCGTCATCCTAAAGTACAACTTTCACGAGAAAGAAAAAACTTAACAAAATCATTTAAAAGTTTAGACAATCTCAGTTTCCTTTGAAACGCTGAAACTGACAAAAAACCCATAAACAATAAATATGATTTCACTGAAAAAACCCCGTTGATATATGTTCCAACGAGGTTCTTCTGTCGTATTAAAAAGACTTCGAAAAATAACAACCTTTAAATTTAGTGATCGATTGATCGTTAACTGGAGTACAGCGAAGCAAAAACATGACGATTGCTGAGAGAACCTTAATTCAGTCAATACTGTACAAGAACATTGTAACATTGTATAAGAAAAGACTTAAGTTGTTAACTGTAAAATCTGCAGACTGTGCCAATTTGTGATAGAATAATCGACGGCATCGTTGCAGTCCTGCTTATTTATCTGCGTTTTGGCGACTTTGTTAAAACGTGAAGCAGTATTTTGATGTGTTGTCCAGGTAAACGTTATTTTTTTTACGAGTCCCAGTGCTTGTGTGGCACTAAACCATCACAAACACCCACAAAGAGTCAGCCTTTTTTTTTTTTTTTTTTACAACCCGCTTCTCTTTCCCTGCTGTGCGCAACGTCATTTAAAATAACTAATACATCCCATAAAACCCGGCGGCAGCAGCCTGTTTGGGTTTACGCAAATAATTAGCTGCAGGCGGTGCAATTATATGCTGGGAGAAATACGACCTGCCAGAGTGCATCATAGAAACTAAAGGTAATGACCCTATAATCCCGGCCTTCTGCTCTGCTTCCTGATAAACCGACGGGATTGCTGGGGGGATTTTAACATTACCTGCAGCATACAGGCCCAGAATTTTGTATTTATTTTTTTGGCGTTTTTGGAGAGCGCGCCCAGCAGGGCGATGTTGTGCCTCTGGTCTTGTGAGTTGGGTGGGTGCGTCCCTCAGGGATCTGTGGTCTCTACTGACAGCTTTACAGGCAGCCTGCTGGAGGTGCTATGCCAGCACAACAAGGGAGGCCCGCACCCACAGCGGCAGCTTAGACGCTCACACAACCAGCACTCAATAAACATCATTCCTCATTTCCCTGCTGGGAAAAATGAATTACGCATCTAGAATTTATTGTTGTTTCTTCTATTGGTTCTGGGTTGCTGTGAGGCTTTGACTAGAGATGCTGATTTAGGGTCCCGATTTTAAATTCAGGAACCAGCTTTTCTTTTCAAACGGTTTGGAGGTTCTGTTTGAATCATGTGACTGCAGGGAGGACACGATGGAAGCTGCGTTTCCATTGCAAACGTGTGCAAAACTTCCTCTATATTCCACTGATGTCCAAAAAAACGATTTCGCAGTTTTGGTATTTCCATTCAAGAAGAAACACAAAATTACTCATGAACAAGTTTGTTTACAACCTAAGTGAACAAACTGTCCTTTTCTTCATACTTTGCTCCAGTAATAACCTCCAGCTGTTGATCATGTGACTCGTGTGATGCGCAAAAAGTGTTTACTTTGCAGTTTTGCGATACAAACCAATTATAATATGTCCAAAAAAACCACCTCATCCTAGCACCAAAGCTTTTTATTGAAAAACTAGTTGGTTTTTTTTCTAAATTGGCATTTCCAGAAATCATGTTTATTTTCACATGTCAACATTAATGCAGCTAGTGTAAAGAAATACAACATTTAATTACAACGATTCTACAAGGTTCCATCAGTTTATATTGAAACACAAAGTGCATTTGCTGCCTGGCTTTTTCATAAGTACAAAATAATTATTCAAAACACCCACATTAGGCGAGACGGTCTTCTTTGGTGACTGTAATAGCAGAAGAAATGGTTTTATAAGTAGAAATGGTGGGCGTTTGCATTCAGCCACTCGAGTTCACGATTTCCGCTGCATTCCCATTTGCCGATGTCGGGGGAGACCAACGTTTCTGTCTCTTTGCAAAACAGCTCAGACTAAAAGATCAGAAACTTTCAAGTCTTGGCAAAAAACGCAGAACTGAATTTATGTCTGCACTTTGACATGAATAGGCTTTGATCCAAACATTTCTATTGTACGTCTAGCAGCATGCTTTATGGTTGCCATGGTGGACGGTGAACATTTGCCCCAGACTCTTGACAGGTATACTTCCAGGATTAACGATCCTCTTGGCCAGCCTGTCAGTTTAGATGAACAGCTCTGTCTTGTTAGACTTCATGTTTTATAACCTAACCTGTCTTTAAACCTGTACAACTTTCCTCTGTCTGCTGTGTTCCTTAGTTTTTGTGATGTTGCCTGTTTACCAAAGTTCTCTAACAAACCTCTGAAACAGGAAACTTTGGCTTATTCTGAGATTGACGTAGATACAGATGGACTCCGTTGACTAACCAGGTAACTTCTAGAGGAAAAGTTATTATTTATTTTGGTGTATTGGAAAAGGAGAAAAAGAAAGATGACACATTTTTGAGATTTTTATTTATCTCTACTAGGCCCCACAACAATGTATGATATTAGAAACCCTATAAAACAATGGCCTTTATAATGCGTCACCAAATATAACCGGAGTCAAGGTCAGTGTAGTTTAGGGACGCACCAGTTTAAGAAATTTAAGCTTATATCAACATCCGATATTAATGTTGTATAGCCTATAACTAATATTTATCAATACTCTACATATTCTGTATATTTTGAGATTACAAAAAAACCAAATTGGTCAATAAAGTGCTGAAAATTGATGATCATTGGCCGATACCTATGTTTGTGCCCATATGTTGTGGTTTCATAGCGTAGATATTTCCCACCATAGAAGTACCAATAAAGAGACTCAATACATAAAACAAGATGATCGAAATACTCCATCATTGTTTTTACTAAATGTACATTTTTTTAAGCTCACACTGAAAACTACGTTCTTCAAAGTTTGGACAGGTTCGTCCTACGAACTAGATCATTTACGACATTCCTTGGATTTATTTTTCTCTGGAGACTTTAACCTTTAACCTTTGGGTATTTTTGCTGCGTCTTTGCTCTTAGTGTTAACACAGTTATGCAGTTTGACATTTAGAAAATAAATTAATTTAATGGAAACACAGCAGGTTTTTTTTTTTTTTTTTTTTTTAACTTTAAAGAAAAAAAAACATTAAAAAAAAATGGAGGAGATTTTTTTGGCCATATTGAAATTACCATATTTTCCAAACTATAGAGCGCACCCACAAAGTGTTTTAAAAAAAAAACTGGAAATGTACATACATAAGGCTCACCGGGGTCTAAACCGCTTGGTTCAAAGCAGGGGAAAAAAGTAGCAGCTCATAGTCCGAAAAATACGGTAGTTTATTTATCAAAATTGCAATGGAAACTTTTTTGGCATCAAACGAGTCACATGATCAACAACCGGAAGTTACCACTGGCACAAACCACAAAGAAGACGATGACAGGAAGTCTGGCATTTACAGGAGATTTTTAATGTCTTATTGTGTGAACAAACTTATTGATGTGTGATTTTAATTGTGTTTCTTACTTAATGGAAAGACTGATTGCAAAATTGGTTGTTTTTTTTTTTACATTAGCAGAATATTGATATAATTTAGTGCACATTTGTAATGGAAACACAACTAGTCTCACTGTTACCTGAAACCACCGGGGTGGTCGAGGTGAAGGATATGAGGCAATCCTTACGACTGGTACCCATCAACTCCTCAAAATCTTTACAATGTAAGAGGGAAAAAAAAGAGTTGACAGCCGGTTTTACGGACAAATTAGAAAGCAGGAGAGACACACTGCTGATTCATACGGCCCAAAAATACACGTCCACACAAAAGCAGGACTTTATGGAAAAACGCCCATGACTTCACCATCTTGACTACCGGTGACACGCTTCTGTTTTCATCCACGGACGGCTGCCGCACAGCGCCTGCAGGACACCCACACACACACCCACACACACCCATGGACCCACCCAGTTCCACAAACAGTCTCTCTGGATGTCTGGGCCTCCTTTAACACAACACGTACCTCTGAACCTGCTCAGCAAACATGCATGTGAAGGGGTGTGTGTGTGTGCGTGTGTGTGTAGGGTGGAAACTTTAACAGGTCCAGAGGTGTTACCTTGGAGAATGACATCACAGCATTTACAGGAGGTTTTCTTCTGGTTAACGGTCTTCCCCTTCGCTCTCTCTCTCTCTGACCTTCTCTTAAGGTCTGTGACCTCGATTTCTTTGTGTTTATATTTGTTTTTGTGTTTGTTTGTTTTGTCTTTTGCATCTTGTTATCCAGATTTCACAAGAGAAAATATACAGATGTCTAAATCATAGAATTCAGCTTAAAGAACTGTGTGTAGAGAATGAGGTTCATATATTGTTTTTGTGCTAAACTTTTTACAAATGTAGGACAAAATAGACAGAAAAAAATCAAAAAACAAAATACATGAAAGTAACAGAGAGACTATTTTGACTGCTTCAGTTCCATCACTCTGTCGGATAAAATAATTCCATTTTTGCTTTAGATAATAGCTGCTTAGAGCACAAATAAAGCAATATTAAATTTAACATCCTCCTCATCTACATCGCAAATGAATCACACACATAAGAAACGATATTAATCAATGCTAGACACTAACTGAGTGAGATTTTAAACGTGAACTGGGAATGCAACATAGGCGTCAACCATACTGTACCATTGTAAGCAATAGGAAAATTCAACTGCAGTAGCCACAATTCAGCCAAAAGAGGGCAGCACTGAGATTGTTTTTTTTTGGCTAAATATTGCATAATTAAACCAAGTTTGCACAGAAACATAAAGATATTGTCTGAAGCACATATTCAGACAGTATATCAGCAGGGGAAAAAAAGTGGATTTGCAGACTAGTTACACTTTAAGTTGTTCTCGACTTGTTTAGCATGTCGGTCTAAATTTATTCTAATTTCCCTAATAATCTAAAAGTTGCTAGTAATACAGAAAGACTCATGGCTACTTCAAAAATTGTTGGCATTGCTCCAATTATGGTAATGAAAATATTGCCTCATTGTAGTTGATTCTTGGTTTTTTGCTCTTTATTATAAATACTGTAAAAAAAAAAAAAATGTTCCTTCAGTTCTGAAAATTGTATTAGGTATTACATTTTACTTGGTGTCTGTATCGAGTTTGAAATGTTAGCATCATAAAAACTCTAATCTGCACCAGCAACCGCCTGTTCCTAAACGTGAGACAGATCAGTGTCAGAAACAGAAAAGAAATATGAATGTGGATCAATCCCAGTCTTAGTTGCTGCTTATTTTATGAAACCAGGCCATTTCTTTTGAAATAAACCCAACATACAGAGATAACATCCTACTTTGCTCACCAAAGCTCTTCTTTTTAGTGAAAGTAAAGAGAATGTTGCTCTTGGATAGACCGGTCCTGAAGACAAAGCGATCCGCAGACACGGATTCTCAGGAATGAAACTCCTCCGTGCCGATGCCACTGTGAACGACGCTAACAGGTGACCGTTGGGGAAACAGAACAGCACAGATGAAAGCACTGATCTTTTAATAAAGCGAACACCGAGAACGCTTTTGATGAACTACCTGCTGATTTTCTGTCAGAGCCACATGTTCTGTTATTCTCTCCTCTTCTCCTCGTAGATTAAGTTTAGCTTTTGTCCCCGGTTTTGGACGGACCGCTGTGCCGTCAGCAGAGTTCACTGTAAAGTAGGAACATGTGTACAAATACTCGCCCTGCTTCCCCACTGCTGTTGTTTCAAAGCCACCCAATGTAATTTAATTCATAATTTCAGATTCCATTGAATAACCAAAAAACAGAACAAGAAGATTCAAAGTAGTTGATTTTTCAGAAGTGTCTTCTTGTTTCCATTGTGTCTAAGTGGGGTGGCTTTATTGCCCCAATATATTTAAAACTATAACATTTCTTCGTCATTTGCTTTGTCAGTTTTTTCCCCTTCATCATTCAGGCTGAGTTCTTCCCACGTTGCTCATGTTTTTCCTTCCTTTTACCCCTTTTCTTTATTCCTTCTCGATCAAACCTCAGGTCTGGTTTTGTGTTTCAAATCAGACCTGAGACGTACAGTGGGAATCAGACTCAGACCAACTTGGCTCTGGCTGCTCAGATTTTACGTTTTAGCTTAGTGTGATTGGGTTATTAGCTCATTAAAAGCTTCAAACTTCTTCCCCTTAGTGAATGCTTAGCAAGCCAAATAGTTGGCAAGCTATTAAGCTCAATCTAAACATGTAGCTCCACACGAAATATTTAGCTCAAACTTAATACTTAGCTTGGTGACTAAATGCTTCATCTGAGCTAAATGTTTAGCTTCAAGTTAAATATTTAGTTTAGCTCTTAGTTAAATATTTCCTTTGAAAACTGAATATTTAGCTTGCTAACTAAAAATTTAGCTAAAGCTAAAGATTTAGTTAGCCAGCTAAATATTTTAGTTAGCCAACTAAAAATTTAGCAAACTAAATATTTAGTGAACAAATTATGTAGTTCAGAGCATAAATATTAAGATTCATGCTAAATATTTAGTTTGAAACTGTTACATTTCAAAGTGAATGAATAATATAATGCAAATATGACTGAAAAGTGAATCCCCATTTTTTTCTCTTATGACAGTCAAACCCAAGTAACAATCCAAGTTGTAGGTGTTAATTTTTTACTGTGTAACTTTACAAACGGGGCCCAGTGGCACACAGCCGCTGTAGATGTTTGGCTCCTGTTATGTAACAGGACAGAGGAGACCGGGGAGCGGCCCACCAGAGTGGTTGCCGTGGCTCGAGGGCATGCAGATGCATGAGGTGACTGACAAGAATGACTCTCCCTACGTAAATCGCTGTGAAGTTTCCAAAAACCCGGCTCCACATTTATTTAGGCACGGCGCTGAGGGCTGTGGAGAAGCCACGGAAACCAGAAAGTATCTGTCAGTGACAAGAATGACATGTTCAGTGTGTTCAGTCTGTTTGGTTGACAGACAGCAGAGCTTCTTTTTTTTTTACTATTCAGAAAGAACATGAACCCTATCAGTGAGTCAGGTTGAGAATGTACAATAAAAAATCAACTTGGACAATCCTACTCTTGAAATCACTTGAAAATCTCCTTTAATGTGACATACCTCCTATATAAACTGAAAAACTAACCAGTGTGTTAGGGACAGAGATGTAGATAATAACAGTTCATTCAGCTGGTTTCATCCAACTAAAATTACTTAAAGCATCATTTTGATTACACCTAAATATTCAGTCTTATTGAGCCGACATCAACCGTAGTGAATCTGATTAACCTGAAATAAAGTTCAGTCGTCCTTTCAGCATTTCAACCATATGCATCATTTAGTTATCCCCAAAAATTTAAGTTGTACAAGTCAATAAAACCAAAAGGTCACCAATCACATTTCCAAATATTTCATTACATCATTAGCATCCCATTAAGTGTGAGAATACATCCAAACCAATAATTTAATGCCTTAACCCACAGATCTGTAGGGTCACTTGGATAAGAAGTGTTCTTAGAAAACAAAATTGTGACTTTTTTAAGGTTTTACTTATCTTTCTTTTCAGAACTTCTTGGCTGAAGCACCTGTGACAAAGCGGACATGAACTGAAGACATTTTGTGTCATAGAACTGGGAGTGTTATGCTGCAAAATACCTCTAAGGCAAAAGTCAATTAAGACAACTTCCAGCCAAGAATGCCCTAAAGGCTGCCTCTATCACCTGCAGACTCTGAAGGTTCATGTGCAGACATCTGGTAACAACTTCCAGTGGCAAATGTACCCTTGAGTCCAATGGGACTCGTATACGGCGTTTGGATTGTTTGTAGTCAAAGGAACGGTCCAAAGAAAACAGCAACAGTCTTTGTTTTCAGATTAAAGCTGCGAGGTTCAGCTCATTCTGAATCCCTCACTTTTTTTTCCCTGCACAGTCCCAAACGAGCGCGACGCCTCAGAGGGAGATGGGCCGGACTGATAGAGAAGCAGCAGATATCAACTGGTCGCCATCCAGGGCGCAACCGCGAATGTTGGCGTGTCTTGGAAAACGGATGAAAAGTCAACTGAGACGTAATAAGCTAAGTTGCGAGAGAGTCTTAAAGTCTCCGCTGGAAAAGTGGGGTCTTGTTTCAAAGCGTGGAATCTGCTGTAAGCCCCCACAGACACAGACTAAACACAGCAACGGCCCTATTGTTGTTCTGCACCGGTACAGGCCTCCCTGGAGATTTAGCAGGAGCCATAACCCTAACGTCGCCGGGAGCAGCAGCCAATGGCCACGCCGCTCGCTAACGACCCAGCTGGTGAGGTCACGTTGCTGCCTGATCACAAGAATTTATCCAGCAGCAGACTGGAAAAAGATATGATTGGAGGGCTGGTAAACAGTAACGTTGCATGTTACTGTTTACATCAGGAAATGCCACGCATGCAGACAATGTCGGAGGGCAAAAAGACAATTCTTTTACTTGCCATCCATTTCCACGCTGCAGCAGTAGAACTATTCCATTAACTGAATAAAACCTGGAGATGTTGGTGTTATTCGTTTAGCGCGGTGCACCACAGAAAAGGAAGAAATAAAGCAGAAAAACAGTTGAACAACAACTAAGAGCCACTCATTCTTCCCTTTTCTCTTTACCAGCTACGCTACACGCAGACCCGTCGTCATGGCAACTGACTGACAACAACTCCACAAGTGTATCAGAGCTCAACACCAGAAAAGACAAACATTTCACACGCAAAGAACAAAACATTCAGTCCATTGAGTATTATGTTTTCGAGCTCAATGTTTATTTTGTGATTATTAATAAGTGATCATCTGAATACAGCGGTGGTAGATTAGCTCATTTAAAGTCCTGATCTACTGACGGTCTGCCAGAGAGTTAGTGTGTGGGTTGACTTTTCTTTTTTTTTTTTTATAAGTGAACCGAAACACCAAATTCTGCAGCACATTTACAAGTGAAGGTTGTCAAAGTCAAGCTAGCAAAACTGACCTACTTCACTCTACCTCACTATTTTTTCTTAATTAAAACTTTATCTAGTTGTCATAGTGTTAGCAATTGCTAGCAAAACACTTATTCCCCTTTTTTTATATATATATCATAGGATTAGGATTTAGCGCGTCACGTTGATGACTGGACAGTTAATGCCAGTGGTAGTTACTGCTGGTGAGCAGCTTTTTGCCCTACATCTTGCATATGTGACGTCACGTTGCGATGTGTCTGTAGGATTTTTTTCTTTCTTCAAACTATTCCTTTCATTCAAAACTTTTATTTAAGTCGACGTGTGACACAGTCATTTTAGGCTGTAAATTAAATAAATAAATAAATAAAATGCAAACTGGCAGCTGGAAAGGACCGTAGATTTTTTGCAGTTGGTGATAATGGATTCAGCATGTTCACCATTTCTAACCACTGTGGCCGAGCTCTGAATGCGTTGTCATGTTTTGTTCCAGTTCATACATGACTAATCATTCCATCTTCCTTTTTTCCATAAGTTTCCTTCCTTTTTTTTTAGTTTTTTGGTCAGTTTCCATGTCACATGTCCTTCTCTGGTGTAAAGGCTAAGTATACACAAAGTAGCCTTTACGGGAAGGAAAAGAGAAGAAGTTACTGGAAAAAAAGGAGCCCCTTCATTGAAAGCATAGAGGTGGATGAGCGAGTAGGTGGAAGGTTAAACACATTCAACGTGTTTGTTCCATTCATTATGGTGGACAAGCCTTGGTTGAACATTCGCTTTGTATATGGTATACTTGCTGTGTGTGTTTCCCTTCTCCATCTGGTTTTGGGTTTCGTTGCCATCTTCCACTGACTGAATCATGTAATCCGCCATGTTAACATAGCGATTATCTATCATTACCCCACACTCCGGTTCCATCCCATACCGGTTTCATCCATCCAGGGTGTTTACCACGTGTCAACACTGGCGGGGTTCCTTTTTTCTTTTTTTCCATGTCTGGGACGAACATAAGTTCTTCTTTAACGTCAAAAGTCCAAGTGAACATCCACTTATATTAGCATAAGCAGAGACGTAACCTGATGTTGGTTAAATCCTGGGCAGTAGAAGTAGAACAGGGTTAGGGTTGGAGGCAACACTAACAGCTTCTGTGCATTTTCTGCTATAATGCGAAGTGACAACGGACTACAGAGAACATGATATAGTGGATTTTTTTTTACCCAAAAGTCTTAAAGACTTCATGTCATTACTGTCAGAAGGCAATATCAAAGTCTTTTGCCGTACACGATTCCTATAACATCGCAAAAAGAATTTCCACTCATTGACAAAGAAAGTTAAGCAATCAAGTAGGACTTTGGGTGTAATTTGATACATATGCCTACCGGCCATGAGGAGGTAAATGATAGAATTTGCCAGAACTGGAAGGGCTTGACAGAGAGCAAAAGTGATAGTCTAAGAGGGACTGTCCGGTTTCCTTCAGTCAGTCAGAACGGTGAGTAAAGGTCAGAGTATGAGACTAACGTGAACCTAAATACCAGCAGACTTCACCAGTGGATCATGTATCTTCCAACATGCTCACCAGTTCCCAAATGTGCAACTTGACAAATTCTAGTGTTGTTACAGACAACTGGTTGAAGGTTTTGTCTGTATGATTTTTTTTAAAGAGGGCATTTTATAGTACAATCAAGTAACTGCTACCTTCAGTTGTTTTTATAAAAATGCTATATATATATATATATAT
>CAEFZY010044488.1:0-37797 GCA_903066815.1 Brachyrhaphis roseni
ATAGACTATATCTCTCTTAACATACAGTCCTGACAAAAAAGTATTTTAAACAATCGTATATATATATATATATATATATATATATATATATATATATATATATATATATATAAGTTACACACTTCAGCTTTAAGCATAAGTAGACATACAAGTCATGGGTAGATATCACATGTATGTCAATTTTCAGTCAAAATATTGTGAAATGCATTGTGGTTTTATACTTTCCAAGAAATTAGGGATATTGCTGCTGCTTTTAAAAAATTAAAGTACCCCACAGAAGCAGGAGTAAGCTATATACTCTCCGGAACAGACTCTTAAAGTAATCTGCTGGGTCATACTGAGTACAGGCGACCATACTGATACCCATTCCTGCAAGAAGGCAGTTTAGCTAAAATCTCCACTGAGAGAACAGATAAACTTAAAGTTCTCCACCCACACAGTGGAGCTGCAATTGTAACGTTATTGCTTCTTTTCTCTTGGATGTAAAAAGAAAACACTTAAGCAGTAGGAGGATTGTTTATTTCACAGTGCACATTTTCTATTCTTAGTCTTCCTCCTATGCATCATTTGAGCAAAGAAAAACTGGAGAGTTAGTCTGTGAAATAAAAATTTTTTTAAGTGTGAATTTATTGTGAATGCAATGCTTCGGAAGTGCGTATGCTGTCTTTTTTTCTTTTTATCTTGGATGCATCATCTCCAACACCAATGGAATGATATGTCTGAGGCAAGATTGAACCATCAATAATTTGGAATAATTATTTTTAATAGATATTCTATGTTAGAACTCTGATGTTTATCAAAAAGAGTTAATAGCTAAGATTATGAGATGAAAACAAAAATGATTCACAAACATATTTAGCAGCACCTGCACTAAAGACTGCAATGTCACACTGCAAATAAGTACATCAGTTTCCTAACTAAGCTTTGGGAGACATTTTTCTCCTCCTCCACTCTTATCTAGCACATCTCTGGTTTTTCTGTAATGGGGAGTCGTTTCTCTACAAATAGTCCATTTGACAGCGAGTGCATGAGATTGATTACACTCATGTAACAAAAAAAAAATTTAAATAAAAAAGTTACAACCTGCACCTTTAATACCTATCCCATAGTCTATAAAATTATCTCATGTAATGTTACACTGTGACACCGTTCTAAAGTAAAACACTCAATTTATTTTAAAATCAAAGCCTTTGATCAACCTAGATCTAATCCACTGTTTTGATTTCATGTCCACAGATGCTAACAGAGCCATCAAATCTGAAAGATTGTGAGCAGCATTAACACATGATGTATTTACAGGCAGGTTTACATTTTGCTTTAAAACAAAAGTTGATTTCTTTAGTATATGTCAGTCTATAGTCTTAATTCACATGTAAGGCAGTCTGCCACATGACTAGTCTGAGTTCATCAAAAATAATTAGAAAAAGTCTACTATATTTTAAGCACATCAGTTAAATGACTGCAAGTATCTGTTGTTGGTGTTACTGGTGAGGCAGTAATTTTTTATTTATTTATTTTTTTTCCATTGCTTTATGCACACTATATATATATTTTTTTTTCAATGTTTGTTGTTTTTTTCTAGTGAAGGCTTTTATTTCTCTTGAATAGTTGGAAATCTATTGTGCTTTCATTGGCTGTAGTCAAAAGTTTTTGAATGTTGTGATAAAGTGGTTCACTTTGTGTTTATCACTTGTCCATTTTTGTTATTTCTGGTTCATTTAATCTTTCTATAATTGGTCATAATGCTTCACAATTGAGGGTGTCGAGATTTTAATGCAAGTCCTTTAAAAAAAAATAGAGAAGTGTCAGATGTAAGTTTAAAGTAATCTTTTAAATTTACATACAGGAATGTTTCTACTAGAAGTAATGTTACTGTTTTAGAATGATCCAGCTAAAGTGCAGATATGAATCTGACAGAGAAGTTTAGAATTATGACAAGAAGACCTTTCAAACTTTCAAACTAATCACTGAACATAGTGATAATACCAGAAACATGGAAAAAAAAAAACTTTATTAAAATGTAAGAAGGGTTTGAATGCTGTAACGCTAATAAAGACTTTTCTATTAATTACTGAGAAGGGTATAAATAATATCAATCATGCTATTTTTTAAGAAAATGTAAATACATATAAAAACCAATATGTCTTTCACATAGTTTTATCTTTTGAGAGCTGTCTAACTGGTTTGTAATCACTGAGAATACTATGAGGGACTAATAACACTCAAAACTAACTGCATCACTGTTTACAATTTTGCTCTCCGTGAAATGATTTTGTTTTAAAGAATCTCAACTGTATTTGATCATCTAAAATTACTTTGACTGGTCAAACCTGAAACAAACTCATCTGAAATAAATTGCAGAATTTGAAGGACATTTTTAAGAGATTTCCAATGCTCTTTTGGCAAAGGGACAACCATAGAAGGAAAAAAAACAAAACAATCAAAACTACAAATATTCAACCTTGAGCCTTTAAAATACTGTTTGTGATTTGTGAAACTTTTATTTTATTTGCAAATTAAAAAAAAATATCTTAAAAATCTAATTTTTGATATGTTTCCTGTCTTCTAAAACTGAATGTAGTCTTACACCCATTACATTTTTTTCCATAAATACCTAAAATGCACAATGACTTGGTTTCTACCTCTTTTCACTAGTCAGCTAAGCTTTAATATGCGACTTGTACTTACCATCTGCAACAAAATGCTCTGGCACATGAAGAGTAACCTTGACGGTAAGAGGGCAGGAGTCCTGTGTAGCATAGACAATGGCGATGACACACGTGCTGATGGTAATCAGTGTCAGGGTGACCTTATTCAGGGGACTTTGTGAGTGGCCTAAAGGTACAGATAGAGAGAAAAACAGAAAGAAAAAATTATGGGGAAATATTACACAAATCTACATCCACACTTTTGATCATTAAAGGTAGAGCTTCCGAGCTCTTTTCAATTGAAAAGGAAATTAATTTCAAGTCTGTCTTGCAATACTAGCCATGACTCATATTATAACGTGTATATGTGTTGCATTTCTGAGGACGCCACAGCTTCTGAACAATAACCTAGAATTATTTCCAAGTGTGATAAATTATTTTATCGCCAGTGACAGGGTTATAGATTGGTAGTTATTGTGCCACTTTGGCTCTGTCAGGCGTCGTATTTCCAAGCTGGAGGATAGGGAATGAAATTAGCCGCTTAACCTCTGCCTGCTAATATCCATCATGGGGTACAATGTGACGGTTCAAAAACAGGTTTACTGGAATCTCACTGTGGTGGCTAGGAAATCTGTATTATTGCATCTTAATGATAAATGTTGAGTTTGTATTACTCTAAAAGAATAGTTCAAAAACTGAAATGTTGATAGCTTATGAAATTATGTTCAAACTAACAATGGTTAAATTTATGCTTGTAAGACTGTCCATTAGAAAAAGAAACTAATTCAAACTCATTGAATTAGTGATACATCAAAGACTTCTATTAAAAAACATTTTTTTATATAAATGACCAATTAAATTTAGAATGATGGAAACCTTGACAGAAGTCCAAACTTAGTAAAGTGCAGCACAAAGTTAAAACTATGGAGACAAATTTAAGATCACAGAATAAACAGCTGCAGCCATCAGAAGAGGAAGTGCAGGTAATCCTTCGGGGTCGGGGTGCTGTCAGTAAGGTTCTGAAGAGGTTCCTCAATTACCGTAAAAGCTTACTGAGTGGAGTAAAGAATGTATGCTCACAGTGGCAAACACTTCCAACGTGGGCAAAAACCAAACACGTTTATTCTCTCAAACACTCACAGTAAACCATTCGGGAATGCAAAAACGTATGTATGAAGTGTTGACAAGGAAAAAAGCTGTTTGATTTAAACTGCATTTATCATTATTTAATGAACACTTAATTCCCACATCGAAGTATTTTCTACAAAGTCTTTTATCCGTTGAATATGAAAGCTAATTAAATAATGAATATAGCCATTTATTTTACTTTTTGTGTTAAGTCAATTTAGTGTTGTGTTTGTTTTTCAATAAAAAATGTGAAGTGACAAATAGTAATAAATATTAATACATGAATAATAAACACAGCCATATAATAAAACATGGATTTTTAACGCAATATAGTTATACAGTTTACAATCTTGTTGAAGCATACCAAAGGTAAAAAAAAAATGGCAATCAGCTCCCTCCCTCAAATTAGTATTTAATTGTGCATAGTTGATCCCACTTATTTTTCACAGAATTTAATAACCAATATTACTATGTTTCTATACATTCTTCAAGTAAAACAAGAGAAAATGTGCTTGTAAAGGAAATATATGTAGCGTTCGCCACAGCTAATTAGCTGCATTCACACTCTTTGGCTTAACATGTTTGTCCTTGGTACGACTGCATCAACACTATAGCACAAGGATGAGCATTATACTTGTTTAAATTCTGTGCCACAGGCCCTCCTATATGCTAAACGCCTCTGTCTGCACAGCTTCCCAGTCATGGTGTTTAGATTTTCAAAGGTGTTCAGAATGTCAATGAGAATAGACCATACTTTTATCAACTTATTATTAAGTCTTTTGGCGGATGTGTTTTTAATGTCTGACTGGCTCAATTACAAATAAATCAAGTGCAAAAATAAATTATCTATGGATAACTTATAGAAGCTGAAATTGTAGTGAAGAAATGAAGTAGTGTAACTTTAATTACCAAAAGCAGCCGGTTTTTAAAAAATGTACCAGTCCCACTCCAACTAATGTGCAAAGAAACATAAAAATAAATAAATCCAAGATCCATGGTCACAGATCCATGATGATCTTGTCGACTGTAGATCTCAGTTTAAGCAGCTCTATGTTTTGATTTCAGAAACAATCTCTGAAATCAAAACATATTGTTTCAGAAGTGACTACTTTAAAAGAAATACATATTTTTTTTTATATAGTCAATAAATACCAATTTAACATTGAGATCTATTTACCATTTACAAATTGTTTATTTGTATTGTTAACAAGAAATCGCTCCCTCGTTCCTTTAAATGTTCTGGAGTCCTTGTAAATGTAGAAAGTATAATTGTTATTTATTTACATGCTTGTTTTTCAACCAGCTTGTTAAGTAGTACCTACATTTGCTCTCCATCTATTTCCACTGCATGACCATTCACTGGAGCTGCAAGTAACTGAATGCTATTTTGGACAACAGTGAAATAAGAATTGTCAAATTTTTCCTTAAAGGAAAAAGAATGGCAAACATACTCATGAAAATATAAGGTTTCAGGCAAACTGTAACCAAGGAGATGAAGAGTAAAAACAGTTTTTTTTTCTTCACTTTTTTATATGTTGCTATTCAGAAGGACACAGAAACTATGAGTTACATTTTCTCTAGGTCTTGAATATGGATATCCTCGTCCGATACAGTCTTCAGTATTACATGTCACGAAAGTTAAAAACACGTCTACGGTCCAAGTCATTTGACTTAAGTTTCATTATCACAGAAACTCCATTTACATCAGCTCATATATCTCCTGTGAGTGTCATTGGCTGTGCTATAAAATAGCACTTTACACACCGCAGGGAGTGTGCAGAACTCCTTCCTATTTCAAGCTATGCTGACAATTCCAAAAATGTCTTGGCTCATTTCTCTTTCCTGAATGCCATATATATCATTATTCCCTTTCATATCCAGACACTTTAACATTAGAATTCATTTGTTTTTAAGCACACTTTGCCGTTTTTTTACTCTCCAATTTTTGCTTTTATTGCATTCTCAGCGAGTACAGACAACCCCCTTACTGTGCACAGTGAGGAGTTTAACATATGACATTCATCACAAGGTTCAGAGAAAAACATCTGTATTTTCATTCCTTACCTTTACTGCGCCTTCGTCCTCTGTTCTGCTCTGTATAAAACTTCATTTGACTGTCATCTTCAGGCTCAGAACTTGATTCCTCTTGGGGACCATACACACCTCCAGTCACTGCTGAAGAAAAGTTGAGAGACAAACAGGGGAAAAGAACCTTATTAATTAGACTCAACTTGTGTGGCCATGAGAAATCATCCTAAGCTTCCTCATTCAGGTGTCATGTAGATAAGGAACTAACACTGCATAATTACAGTGACAAAATTGCAGATTAATTGTTAAGAGTTTTGATTTTTGACTCTTTTCAAGTCCCTCCTACTTTGATTGGGGAGCCTTTTGTCTCTGGAGCTCAATTTTCTAATCACATTGTGTCTGATCTGTGGAGGATGTTCATGTGCCTGAGAGCACATCCGTGATGAGGTGACAGCAAGACAGAAGATGTGAGAAACTTTGTTTATACCCATACGCCAGCAAAGCATCAAAACACGCAGTCTTTTTTAACCGATTCTCACAGGGGGCTGCCTCAAAGTGGTAATTGCCATTCTGAGGATTTGTAAGCTCTTAAAGTCTCTGAAAGATAATTAAATTCTCTAAAGCAGTTAAAAGCCATTTTAAAGCTTATTGAAATAAAATATAAATAAAGTTCAGGTAAAATGTATTTCTTTCTGGTGTGGAAAAAAACAGACCCTCAAATGAGATAATTAATTCTCCATTATATATGCTCCAGTTGCCCTTAAAATTCAACAGTATCTTATGCAATCACATTCAGTAAATCATGTATCCCAATGAGGCTTGTTTGTCTTACTAAAGGTACCTTTTGCAAATAACCTCCTTTAAGCAGGTATTTAAATTTGTTTTATTGTCTTTTATTAGTCTAATGACTCCTAAATGTTGTTTTTACTACCTGCAAACAAAAAAAAATATCATAATTAACAGAAATAAAGGTTTGAAAATATCTGTGTGCAATTATGATTTTTTTCAAAAGTGTTGTAATTTACAATTAGACTGTATGTTATTGATAATCTCTGTCAGTCAAATTGGAAATATAGGTCAATTAGCTCCACAAAGGGGAGAAATAAGACACTGACTCCGCTGCACAGTCAGCAGACTAGACAGATGATGGCAAACTGCAAAGAGACAGATGAAAAAGGAGGTGGAACCACAGAAACAAAATTAACAAATAAAACAAAAATATAATGATAGTAGTTAAATACCTAATACTGACAATAATAATAATCATGATGATAATAATAATAATAATAATAATAATAATAATAATAATAATAATAATAATAATAATAATAATAATAATAATAATAATACATAAATAAAAGTTGCAAATCACGAGGAATTCAACTAGATTGCCAAAAGTTTTGGCTCATCCCTCCAACAAATTGAATGGATGTTTTCTATATACTTCCGAAGACACATGTATAAAATTAAATCAATGACCTAGGTATGCAGAGTGCTTCTATGGACATTAGTGAAGGAGAAAGAGTTGCCCCTGGGAGTCCAGAGAATTCCAGATTTGTACTGCGAGAAAATGCCACATGTGCAATGAGTAAAAGTAATGTGCTACAGTCAAATGTCAGTGTTGTTATAGCAAAGTGGGGATTACTGGAATGACGTAATTTCAGTGAGAAAATGGTAGGTGCAAAAAATTTCAGAGTGAGGTCAGAGGATGCATGAAGTTCAGAGAAGTCACCAACTTTCTGCAGAGTGTGTGTGTGAGAAAGCATGCAAGTAAGTAATTTTGCAAGAATAGTGTAAATGTGCTTTCTCCATCCATAGCTATCAAACTAGCAAAGAGTGTATACTATAGAAATGTCTGGATTGTCTCTGGATATTCATTTATGTGTGCAAGTGTTTGTCAGCACCAAAGGGGAAAATATGCTTTTAACTTGTGCCTAAAGTGTAGATTATAAACAACACATTAATTTTTAAATTGTTTAAATAGTCCAAGTAAAAGTGGAGTTAAGCTAAAATAATTATGAGCTAGAATATAATTTTTCTGATATTCTTCTTAGAATATCAGAAAAATGTTGAAACTGGCTATTCTGGGAATGTGAAAAGGAATGAGCTTGCAAACATAAAAAAACGAAAATAAAATGCAAACTGAGAGGCCTTTGCTATTGGAAATTTTATATATTCAGCCAAAAAGTATATTTTGCATTTGTTGCTGAGAAACAGAGTAAAGTTGCGCAAGTAATGACGAAAAGAATATCAATGAGAAGTGGAAATGGAGAAGCAAGTGCAGGGGGAAAAGCAATGAGCTGTCAGTATTGACAGAAAGTTTGGAAAATTACATACAAATCTGTAACGTGTATGTAGTTTACACATACACATTATGTGTAAACTACACATAACGTAGTTTACACATTATGTGTAGTTTACAAAGTATAAACTACTGCATATTCATTCAGACAATGAATATGCAGTAGGCAATTGGGACTCAGTTTTGAGCTGGAAGATGAAGAGGGGAAACTCACAGCCAGAGACAGACAGTGACCATTGCGATGTTTATGTGGAGAATCAATCATTCGTTTAAGAAACTAAGAAAGAAAGGCTGGGGTATAAACAGTAAGATGAGATCCTGACATGCTCACAATCAGCTTCTCAAAGATCCAAGCAGAAGAATACTTATGTTGGTTTATAAATCACTAAATGGTTTAGCACCAAAATATATTGAAGACCTTTAAGTGTATCAGCAACTTTGCAGACCACTCAGATCTTCTGGTTCTTGTCTACTCTGCATTAACAGAACAAGAACAAAACATGGAGAAGCAACATTCAGTTTTTGTCCCCACTAATCTCAATTAAACTTCTAAAAAATTGCAAAAATGCTTAAACACCTAATTTTTTTTTAAACAGGACAAAAACAAACATACTTACTTACAGTGGTCTCTGATTATTAATAATAACTGCAATAGGGAGTAATTTGATGTATATCTGATTATTATTATTATTCATGATGGCATTAGACCAATTTAATATTAGATGCTTGCTTCATAATTGATTATTGAGTTGTGTTTTTATTATGTAAAACATTAGAACTGCCTTGTTGCTGAAATATGCCTTATGATTAAACCTGGCTTAATTGCTAGTCGCAAACTGTATCAAATACTTATTTTCCTCTCTGTGTGTGTGTTGATAACAAATGCCAGATGAAATATTTCTCTTTTTCACTCCATTAAATGATGTGCAATGGCTTATGAAAAATTGCCTGCATCATAAAGATTTTGGGCATGATTAAAAGTTTTATTAAGTCTGAGTAGAAAGTCTGTACTAGAAGCTAGAGTCAGTCTCTTGGTCTGGTGCACTTATACTGGATGAGAGTTGAGGAGGATTCAAGTGCTCCAGTACGGCTGTTTGGAAAGTGGAGCTCAGTCAATGTGGTGTAAAATTGGTTCTGAATTTATGCATCGTGTTAGAACATGCTCACAGAGTTGGTGGGAGCAGAAAACGAGGGAAGAGGAGCAAACTCAGGGCTGGCTTCACAGGGTCAGCATACTGGATGTTCACAAAGCTGAAATAAGTGTTGAATTTTATATTTTATACAGAACAAATTTAATTTATTTAAAACTATTTCACAAAAAATGAAAAGAACCTACAAAGATGATGTTTACTTTCCCAGCAATAGATGGATGCCCAATAATTTGCTGTATTTTTTTTCTTGGTGGTTAGACATCCATTAAAAATATTCCTTTTAGAAATGACTCAGCATCCTTGAGCTAGAAAGTAAAATATTTAATTTAGATTTGCTTTAATCCTTGACTGTGTGCATATTAATGCTGAATACAATTTAAAATACATCAAAACATCAAAGAAATTTTGGGTTGAAATATCTCAAGCCATTCAAGACTTAGGTGGATTTCAGATGAAATCAAGACCTTTACAAACATTGGTTTCTGATAAAAACAACAAAAAAGTAATATGTGTATACATTGTGACTTCAAATGGACAAAACCTGATTCTTTATAAAAAAAAACAAAAAGAGAAGTGCATTGAATTGAACATACTGATTTAAACTCATATGAATCTGATTTTTGTTTGTATTTTACAAGTTTAAAAGGTAAAATAGGAATTAGCCAAGTCTTCACTGTTTTTATAAATAACAAAATAAAGAAGAAAAGCTTTCTAGAAATATACTGCTGTGATCGCACCTCATCTGTGAGTGTTTGCTCTTGTCTACCAATCCACTCGGGAAGGAGTTCAGTGGTGGTGTAAAACAGGGCTTTATCATAAAAAGTGCCAATTGTAACAGCTGAAACAGGCTACACTGCATTTTATACCTTGGCACACTATCCACTGACAGGATGTGGCACTGACATTTACAAATTTACAATAACAGTCTACCAAATATGGCCATTTTTAAAATTTAGCCTACATGTTTAGGAGGAGCCAATTAGACCTTCCTTGGACACACATAAAATGTGCTCGTTTCACTCCATTGATGTCTTAATTGTGTCTTAATGTTCTTTCCTCATTATGTATTTTGTGACATTCACCCATTTCTCCTGCAGCAAAACATCAACACTGCAAAATGCTGCAACTCCTTTACTTCAAGTCTAATATGGTCTTCACAGTCTTGTAGTAGTTAGAGAGGCGTCTTGAATTTAACAAAGTTCCACAGGTTTTGATTTGTAATGTTATAACAACGATGATTATCATCATTGCTGCAAAACAAATTTTTTTTTATAGCAACTAGCTTTAACACATTCTTTGATGAAATCAAGAATAAATGTTCCTGTCAAGGATGTAAAGATTGAATGTTTAAAATGAAATGTCATGTTTTGGCATAGATCTGGTCTTATATGTTACTATTATACTGGGGTTCATAGTTGTTTGAACCAATATATGTGGCACTTTCAAACAATGTGGAAATTACACCCATGGGCTTAATCAGGCTTTTAACAATGACTGATTATGTTCTTGATTTCTTGGCTGATTTGTTTTGATTTCTCCCATTAGGTCAAACAAGGAAGCAGTATAGTTGAGATGTGGCTTTAAAATACATCCAGATCTGTGCCTCCGTTTAACTAAAATGTGAAGAAGCTTATAAAGCCATATCGCAATCATATGAACTTTGACAAATTACCTAAAGATGTAGTCATCTTAGTTAATGTTAACTTCTGATTTGGAAGAAAGTAACACAGTTTTAATAAAAAATTAAAAAAAAAACTCTCTTGTCTTATTCTGACATTTAGGATAGACTATTTAATCTAACTAATTTAACACAAGAAAATAATGTGGGTTTGCATACATTTATAACACAGAAGACAGAGAGATCCTGGTACCTGGGTAGTGTACAGCTTTGATAAACACATACAAGAACCCATTTAAACCAAAGTACAAATCCCTTTGGAAATATGTTAGCCATCCTTTCACTTCCTATCTGCATTTCCCTCTTTTATTACAATATTTTTCTTAACCAACTTCTTTAGTTACTTTGATTTAAAATTATCTTTTTTTTCTCTCTCAACAGTAGTGTCTGTGAAACTCCGTTCTATAAAAAAAGGCAAACAGCTATGCCACTAAGGCTAAACACAAGCATGTGTACACAAGAGAATTCCATTAAAAAGACACATCTTTCTTTCTTTAAGTTTCCCAGAGATAACAGAATTTCAAAAATCTTTCAAAAGCATTTTGTCTGCCGTTATCTACTGTGCTGGTATTTGTTTTGTTAGAAGCTCCATAAAACACATATTTTAACTCCAAAATTGAATGGCAGTCTTCTTGTCTCACAGTACAAATATGTTATTTTTTTATGGTGTGGCATTTCTTTTTATTGGACAAACAATTTGTTTAATATTTACTCTTTTATCATATCACTTTAAGGTTTTTGTATTTGCTTTTCATTATTACAGTTTAATAAAATACCAGCGAACATGCAGTGTCTACAGATTTGACAGGAGCTGTACATTTCAATGATCAAAGTGAGTTCACACACTTAAAGCAGTCTTTCATGTGTCTTTCTTTAATAATGAGCTGTTCGCAGCACATTAAGCTGCTTGAACGTGGCAAATGTTTAAAGTACAAGAAAGTGCCTGTAGAGCTAAACTGCAATTATCTCACATCAATTTAATAAGTATTATGTATAGTTTGTATTCAAGTGTATGTACTGTTTTTGTAAACTGAGCCACAGTAGCTTAATAGTAGCTAATCCATTTATCATTCAGCTGCCATCTTGCCTGATCAAGCAGCAGTGCAGATGCCTCTTGAATCGGATTGTGAGTTGCCAGGTTGCAGAGACAGATGGGTTGAAATTACAAAAAAAAAAAAGTGTTGATTGTGTGTGTAGACTTCATTTAAAAGTGGATCCTACACAGTAGAATGTCAGAAAAACACAAAACTTTAGGACATTGGAGTGGCACATAATGAAAAGTTTGTAGGTCATGTAAAAAGGAACAAAAAGGAATAAATAATAATATGCCTGGGCATCTGCTGCCTTATTCTCCACAAATGCGGACGGGGCCATATGAACCTTTCAAGTGAATGACCCAGTTGGTCGACATTTACATAACCATGGTTACCTGCCTAACTGGTCTATTACCATAAAAAAACTAACTAAAAAGTAAAGCAGCAGACACTGAATCTAGCAGTGAGACTACACACATGCACAGTTTATGAAAGAACAGAAAGTTCACAGGAGATAAAAGGATGTTCTCCTTTGTAACATTCCCTGTAGTGAGAATAATTAGCTAGATGATGAGCTAAGGAAAAGCAAAGGGGTGAGGTGATGAGTTCAGTTTGCATAGTAAAAGCTAATAATCTTCTGCGTAGGAAGATGGTTAAACACATTGTGGTAGTACAATGACATACTGTAGTCTGTCTCTCATTCACTCACTACTTCTAGCTCATATAATTAACCTTACCCATTTAAAGTGTTGCCTATTTATTACAGCTTTATGACAAGCCTTTAGATCTAAGTTTGTACCTTATTTGTATGAGTTAGCAAGTCTTTCTACTCATCTTTAATCTGATTATTCTGATGACATGTGTATATGCATGCATGTATACATTTATGGGTGCATGCATACATCAGAACCTTACAATTGTAATTTTATTTTTACAATGACTGTACACAAAGGTCCAGTTTGTTACTTTAGAGAAACAGCTTACAAAATTAAATCATTTCTGAACTTAGCTTTCATCAGATTTATTTATATCTCCATTCATGAACAAGATTATGTTGCCTAAACTGAAGACTTTAGGATGTACAAATCAAATCAACAGCACTATTTCTGAGATGTTCAAGCTGAACTGTATACATTTGCAATTCTTTAGCAAACATGACTCCAGTTTCAGGGTAATAGCTCTATATGGTGATGACTTATTGAATAAACTTTGGGGTAGTGTGATCAAAATTGGCTCAGACATGGAATTATCCCTCACATATTGCATCAGCAGAGTTCATTGATAATACTGATTCAGTTTTGGGTCAGCTGGTGCAGTGAAATAAGTATACCTTCCCTAAGAAGAAAAAGGAGATGTAGAGATTCAGAGGAAGCCACAAATTACAACAAGGAAAGAATTGTGTCTCCGCGGAAAGCCATTTGAAATAATAGCAAAAACATAAACTTAATCATCTGTGTGTAACATAAGGGTGAAGTGCAGTTTATGCTTTGACCGTCTTTGATTTACGACAATGTCATGAAGTCTCTTGTTTGCAGATTTTATAGTTTTTATTACTGGAACTAAAATCTTTAAGTGCTAAAGTAGGAGAAGCTTGCAGAGATAGGGCTTCTGGAGATTCATACTTTTTACTATGAGTTATAGATTATATATTTTAATTAATTGCAGACAGTTTGTAAAAATGGCACCAAAGTGTCATGACATTACATTTAAACTGAACATTATTAACTGTAAGTAGATTAAATGAGCATGTGTTCTGCTAGTTGGAAAGACTTGGTATTTCAAGTTGATTAAGTTTATATGTTGCACACAATGTTTTTTTCGACTTCATCAACACAGTTACAGAGTCTTGCACAAGTGTTCCTACGAATTGAACTTTACCTAGCTTCACAGTACAGCCACCAAATGCACTGTGCTTTCTTGCTCACTCCAGATTATTTCAGTCTGATCCCTACATGACTTGTTGAATCGTGAAGATTCGTTTCAACTGTGGCAAGTGAGGTCTTCTGTGTATTTGATGTTATTATGTTTTTTTTGTGACCTCTGATGAATCAGCAATGGGCTCTTGGAGTACTCTTGATAGGTTGGCAGGCCACTCCTGAAAAGGCTTATCACTGTTCCACATTTTCTCCATTAGTGAATATTTGGCTCGTAATGTGGTTCATTCAAATCCCAGAGCCTAAGAAATGGCTTTGTAACCCTTTCCAGACTGTTAGTGTCAGAATAAAGGAAACTCAAAACAAACGCATGTCCCACTTCTCACATATTTTTTTGTATAAAACGTCAAGCATTTCACTTTGTGTTGGTCTACAGCAAATCCCTAAAAATACATTAAAGTCTGCGGTTGTAATGTGACATAATGTAAAAAAGTGCTTGGGTGTTTTTTTCTTCTTTTTTGGTATGGCACATAAGAACAAAGGGAATGGAAAAGATCACTCTATTCAGAAACAGACAACCAGATACAAGCCTGGGTCGTAGCTTAAAATAGGTGGTATAATTTGTGTATGTCAGTTGACTTTTGCTATGCCTTCACTTTACTGAGCAGGACACAATGGTTTAATTTACAAAGGAAACAAAAGGGTTGGAAATTGTAATTTCTTGTGCACGAGAGGCAGTATGAAGGAGTGATTGAAAAGTCAAAAAGACTTATTTTTACAGGCAAAATTAAAATAAAAATAACAATAAAAAAGCTTTTTAACAGTGAGATTTTAGTACTTGTATAACTGTTGACAGGTGCACAAGTCTTGCTGGGATCAAGGTTAATGTAAAGAGTTGCCTAAATTCCTTGTAGGTTTGATGTAAACCAGTCAGATTGACATGAGTAGTAGAGCTTTGAAATTGCAAACAGGCACAAACACAGCCTCTGGAGTCAGAATCACGTACGTAGGCCTGAGGCACTCCATGCTACATCAGCCAAAGCGATTCAGAACTGCAAATCATAAAATCAGAGAGACAAAAAGGTAAACTCAGGTAGTTTTTATTTGTTTATTTTGCAGGTCAGTCGGTCCCCTTTTAAAAAGCAATCAAGTTTATTTGTACAGCATATTTCAGCAACAATGCCCATCATGCAGTCACCAACTGTGAAACAAGTAACAGACACTACGCTTTGTCAAGTGCCATCATTGAGCTCATCAAGACATATTAAACATGTTCCATCTCAATGTGTCAATGTTTATGTAAAATTAGGGTGACCAAACGTCCGTATTTCACGTCCTGTCCCGGGCGTCCCGGGTTTTTTTTAGAAAGTGAGGAAATGTCCTGGTTTTTAAATTACCTTCATTGGACTATTAAATTTACAGGTACTAGGGCACTGCGCACAGCGCTGCGTCAGTGTGGGCAGCCCTATTGTTAATCAGAAGATAGATAGCGTGTAGAGAGAGAGAGAGGCATACACAGAAAAAGTAAAGTGTATTCCTGGGGTGGGGGGGCTGTGGTTGTGTTGCTCTTCAGAGCAAAGTTCTGAAAAGGAACTTTGCTCCTTTTCAGAAACCCGCCCCCCGCTCCAAGGTGTCCTGGTTTTCCCAAATGAAAATATGGTCACCCTATGTAAAATAGTAAATGGCCTGTACTTGTTAAGAGCTTTATAAAGTTCATAGCAACCCATTCACACATTCATACATTCACACACTGATGGTGTCAAGCTACTGGGTGGTAGCCACAGCCACTCTGGGGAAGTCTGTCAGAGGGGAGACTGCCATGCACTGGTGCCAGCAGGCCCTCTGACCAACAGCAGGCAAGGCGGGTGAAGTGTTTTGCTCAAGGACCCGACAGCAGAGAGCAACACAACAACAAAGCAGGCAGAACGCGAGCCGACAATCCACCGACAGAGGAACGAACTCCTACCACCGTTGTCAATATCATCCTTTTTTCATGTGTCAAAAACACCTCTAACCAGGTGAGATTTTAGCCTTGATCAAAAGGAACTCAGCGTTTCAGTTGTTTTTCAGTTTTCAGGAAGTTTGATCCAGATTTGCGGTGCACAGAAGCTGAAATTTGCTTCTCCATGTTTGGTTCTGGTTCTGGGGATGCAGAGTAGGTTAAAACCAGAAGACCTGAGTGGTCTGGAGGATTGATACAGGCAGAGAACACTTTGGTGTGGCTCTTCTTGCCTCTGCTTCTTTCACTCATTACTTCCCTGTACCCCAGTCTACTTCAGCTCTGTTTCTTTATGTTAGAAAAAGAAAAATCAATACTGTTTTACCCTACAGTTGGACTTTAAGCATTCAGCAAAAGAAAGCACGCACACAAACAAACATCCACACACAATTCCATTTCATACAAAATGAAATCTTGGCATGATGAATATTATTATAGAGAGCGTTGCAGTATAAGTGCTGTTGACACATTTTACAACTAAAATTTATGAACAGCTACCAGTTTAAAGAGAGAGAAAGGATTTGAAAAGGTGTGAGGTTTAACAAGCCACCACTTGCCTCATGCACTTCAGTGGGATGAGTATCTGTTGGCTGCACTCATTTCAATGTATTTTTTATTGCATCTCACTGAAATCAAGAGTTATTTGGCTATTTGGAGCTAATAAGCAAATAGAAAAGTGTGTGGTACCCACTCAGGGATTTTTGCTAAGTGTTTGCTGAAAAGGCGTGCGAGGTTGTCATTTTAGATGCAAGAAGTTTTCACCCCCTTTGACAGTGAGCTTGTGCAGAAAAAACTAATATATACGCTGTTAATTGTAAAATTTATAAAAAGAAATTAAAAAAAAGCATAAAATAAACATTGGTTAGCCTTTAAAACTCAGCTGAATATAAAATCTACATATATAAATCTGTTGTGTTAGGGTAATTACAATAAACTGGTTTGAGCTAATTTCTTCATGTGTCTAAATTGTGCAGATAAATTCATGGTTTAGACTGGTGGGACAGAAAAACTGAAAATGCAGCTAATTTTGACAGGATGGCTATGCTGACTTGCTGGTCTTTCAGTGAGTATATAGATCCTCTATTAAACATTGACATTAGTAAATTTGGTCATTTGTACAGTAACAAATTAGCAAATCTTTTATCTTTTAGACATTTTCATGTGCACATAAAATGTTATGTTTGCAATGAACAAATAGAAGTTGGGTTAATTTTTAAACATATGCACCCTGTGTCAGTCTTAGATTGTTACATTAATAACAAAAAATGAACAAAAATCTTTTAGTACAAGATTGTTGAAACTTTTAATTGATGTAGTGCTAGTGCAATCTATTTCACTGATTACTGATTCAAATGGTTTTCACCATGCAATATGTTGTGTACATTTTATGAAAAAGCAAAAACCCTGTACAATCCACGATTATCTTTTGTAAGATGCAGGTTTCAAATAAGCAGCAATATTTTTGGTTGAATGAAAACTTTAAATCACTAAACCACTAAATCTGTGGGTATGGTTAATTCTGGTCAAGCTGTATGCATACATTGTGCATAAATATGTCTATAAAATTAGCTTAAAATCCACCCTGTTTACAATGCAGCATGAAAGTAGATTTTGTATATTGACAAATTTACCTTCTAATTAATCATGGAAGCAGCATTCAGCTTTTAGGCACCACAAATTTAATTACAATCCCATGGACTAACTTCCTGTTAGTCCATAACTGTAACTACTGTGACCATAGTAGCATCCTGCTGCTATAGTTATAGTAGCATTAAGGCTATGTGGTTTTGGATGTATAGAAGAATTTGAAGTATCCACCACCACTAATTTTCTGTGAAGTACTTTAACCAAAGATTAAAATGCCTGCATACTCAAACCACTAACTCATTGATTTCAAAAGGTCCAGAAGCTCTTTTGATCATAGAGAACAGAATTAGATCAATAGTATGACCTGCTGTACATCTGGCTATGTTGCACGTAGTGACTCATTTAAACTGTGTGCAGTCACCCCATCCACACATGCACAACAGGTCAGTTCAATTTCATTGTAATGACCTTTGTTGCGCAAAGGAGCACTTCAGCGGCTCCTTTCAAACCTCCTCTCAGTCAGGATAGAGAACCATGACTAGTGCACCGTTGTAAATCTTTCCAGCCTTCTGCAAATACACCAATAAATATTGTTCCATAACTGTTCATTAGCTGTGTAAAAACTGCAAAGCTCTCCAGTGAATTTCAACCACACAGCTTTTGAACACATTTTTGAGCAAGAACATTTCCTTATACACAAAGGTAATGAGTGTTTCTTTAAGGAACAGTTGTAATTCTTGTGAGAAATGAGTGCAAATGGACAATTTCTTTCCCTCCTTCACATTTTCAATTTCTCTCTCTGTCTAACTGTAAAACACATAACTAAAATTGGTTTTAAATTTGTTATTACAAAGTCAATAAGTGATGAAGACCACAGTTAAAATGAATTTCAAATCAGTTGTCAATAAGTATTATGTTTACATACATTCAGAGTTTAATTTCATGCTTCATGAACTGCTCTGCTGAAGAAAGAAAAAGGGAGAGAAACACACAACCGTACACAGACAGACACACTAGCTCCAAATTATCTCTGCTGGTTCCAAAATGTAATATAGCTGGATGCTACGCACATTTGCACATATAAAGAAGAGCTTTGGTGACCATATGCAAAGAAAGTAGAGATGGGCAGCTTGGACAAAAATAGACAACTTGTTGAAATTATCAGATGAATGCTGGTAAACATCAATCCCTGCCGTTACCGCCCTTTTTGGCGTTATCTGTGCAGAGCACACCACCAGGAAAGCATTAAGATTCATCAAGCCTGACTATGTTCAAACATGTTTCAACATACGATAGATCAGATTTTTTTTTCTTTACAGTAATCTATAAGCATACTCCAGTGGGGTGAGCATGATTCAGTTCTACTCAGAAGCTCAAAAAGGCAATACACCAAACTCCAGCGTTGCTGCTGACACGCTTATGGGTGTGTGAATGAGAGAAAAAAGGACTGCATAGTAGATCAAAGTGTTTGAGCTGAAAATGTGAAAATATGTAGTAAAACCATTTGTGCAACAAAGCTACAGAAGATAAGCATGTGACACTGAGAGAATAACCATAGCATACAGAGAAATTAGCTTGATGGGATTATAGCACCTGCCTTAATCAAACGCTCCGCTGGCAGTTCTCCAATATACTAAGTCATAAATTATAATCAGGACTTAGGGTTGAGCTGTATGTTTTTAATTAAGTTACTCTACATAAATACAACTTCTTCCCCTGAAGTTAATTCAATGTGTATTTTATGCAAGGGATGTCACAATCTGTTTACAAATACCAGTTAAAAAGAACACATTTTTGGGTAATCATAATTATGAAGTCACTGACTCAATACCAGATCTCTGTTTTCACTCTACAGTCTATGGCTTTATGCCAGCTGCACCTAAGACAGTTTCTGCAAAGCATGAGTGTTGAACTTTTATCAAAATGGTGTAACTAGTCTATGGTTTGAAACTACTTTAAACAGAAAATTAAAGCAGTTAAGTTGTTAACTTAACCATAAGGGTATTTCTTGAAGGAGAGGTGAAAAGTGAAAATTTAAGTTTATGCAGCACATTATATAGCAAGTCCTTAGTCAAGTTCTTGGATAAGTTGGGTTGACCCAACTTCAATTGAGAAAGCTAAAGCAACAGTTATTGCAAAAAAGTTAACTGGATTCATCACTCTGAATGACTAAACTATTGTTGTGATGGAGAATACAGAACATATCACTTTTTGCAGCGTCTTCATCAAGGATATGTCTCCCTTCCTCCCCCTTTCTGCACAGTGCTGTCTGTGCTGGATAACAAAAAAAAAAGTTTGTCATTGCTTGTGGGGTATGTTATCTATTGCAAATGCTTTTGGCTTCACTACAGATATTTAATGTTTGAAGATTTGCCCAATGTCACTGTTTAGCCTCGCAGAACATAGAACAAACTCATCATTAAATAAGTGCTGTGCTTCATACCCAGCAGTTTCTTAGATCTTATACTACAAAACCAATACTGTAAGCAAGCAATCAAAGAGACATTAAACAGATGAAGAATCAACAAACAGAGCTTCCACTTTGTTTCAATAGAATACACCCAGTGTCAAACCAGTACACGTAGAATTCCTCTAATCGAGCATCTTCACAAAAACTGTGGCTAACAACAGCAAGATAGTAGGTCATATTGAGCAAATCAAACATCTTTAGAACTGTTGACAGAGGTGGGACTAAGTCATTGTGTTGAATGACACAAGAAAGTCTCAGCTCTGTCCAATCAAGTCTTGAGTCAAGTCCTGTGTAAATTCCAAGAAAAGTACAAAGTCAAGACTTGGAAAGTTGAGAGTCAAATCAAATAGGTTCCAAATAAATGAGGAATCATGTAAATTTATTTTTTTCATTTTCTATATTACGTCTTGCGGGTCAAAATTGACTCACTAGCATGTTTAGCAGTAATTACTTCACATTTATATAATTACAATAATAAACCTTTACTGTGTAAAAGAAATCTTATGACAGTTGGTTTGTTGTAAAAAGAAAAAAGTGTAATACTGTTGATCGTCTTTTTGTGTTATGTAACAAAAAATACATGATAAAAATGAATTAAATTGAGTTGAATTGAAAAAAAACAGATTGTTTCATCATGCAAAATAGATTTTGGATTTCAAATTCAAGTAAGCTGCTTTATTTTGGGGCTTTTGTTAGTACGGGTCATTTTTGACCCGTAGGACGAACAGAATGTTAAGATCGCACGAGGGTTAAACACTGTAATTATGATTTTGATTGCTCCCTGATCAAGGAGATCTACTCTCCTGCCGTACAACAGTTTCCACAGAAATTAGAAAAAAAAAAAAAACTGTTCCAGCTTGGCAGTACATCATATGAATGGCGTGTTGTGAAGAAACGCCTGAGGGCTGCAGACCAACAAGTGTAATCACTGTGTTTGGTCTGCACCAAAGACTGAAGACGACTGAAAGTGAAACCGAGCTCTGCAACACAAATCCTCTTGCTGTCTCTCATTCTCTCTTCCACACCCACAAGCACATTAGACACCAAAAGCTAATACTTTCATGTCTCACTTCAAAACATTAATTAAGAATAAATCCCAAATATTAACCATAAGGTTATCGTTGTTGAAATAAGACAAAGTACTTGTTGCAAAACATCAAACACCAGCACTTCACCACGCTAGCACGCTGAAAGACATGAACAGTGGAGATTAGAATGCACAGAAGGGTATGCAAATAAGGTAGGATGTTTTAAGGACACAGTTGTTATTCACATGGTCATACATATCACTTCGGTGTATTTACCCACGGGTTTCTAGGATCCATTCTAGATGTGGGAATTTTAGATTGCAATTGTAAAGACAACATAAAACTAGCAAATCTGATTTACTGAATAAATGCTTGACTAGATGTTGCTGAATCTGACAGCAACTGTAGAACCTATAAAGTATGTAATTAAAACAATATATCTCCTTAAAAATAGTAGAAACCATATCAAGCAGGAAAGAAATGATTCATTTAGTTGTTTAGTTTGATCACTGACATTTCTAAGCTAACCTTTCTGCAACCCGTGCTTTGTTAAATGACAGGCAATACTGCAGGCGTAAAACACAAATTAATGTACCAACTGGAAAAATAAATATTCAGCTAACCATTATTGAACATAAGTTGGTTGACATAAATTGTAACTTTAATGCTAAATGTAATTTTGGTCATCATCATTTCAATGAAATCCTAATAAAGCTTCTATGATTATGAAGATATGCAAAATATTGTTATTGACATGAACATTATTATTCTCATTAATAGTAGTCGAAGTAGTAGTAGTAGTAAATACCTATTTTCCAAAAAAAGAAATGCAAGCTGGTGTACTGTGAATTTTAGAACTGCATGATAATGATATTTATGCATGACTCAACATTTCAAGAGTCCAGGTATATGATGCAGCTAAAAACTAGGACAATATGCTGAATAGGGAATAAGAAATGTTGCTACAGTGCATATCTCTATATGTAGGTATGGGGACACTATGAACAGATGCAGTGTTTTGCTAATGGCCCAGAACAGCTTTGCCAGGTCGCATTTTACTGAAAACTCACTGATAGTTTGTGTGATAAATATAACAATAATTTTGACAATTGCATTTTTTTTATCAGACACTGAACAAATGTCTTTCCAACTTTTATTAATACAATAAAAAAAAAATGCTCTTTTTGGTGTTCTGCATAGATTTGTGGACAATGTTGGGCACAGTCAGCACTCTCATTCAGTGATTGGTCATTAGCTGGGTTTTTTTCTCCACCCCAAGAAAGAAACTTTTTTTTGGAAAATTGCTGTGTGGTGTTGGATGTCGACACCCCATGCATCATATTCCAGCAGTAACTACTGTTTTCCCTCCCACTCAAACACTGAAGACAATGAGGTTTCCTCTTGTGCAGACAAGCCAGCTGCTACTGTTGTCAATATTGGTCTGTTAACTCCTAGACTGCATTGTCACACACCAGCAGACTGTTACCAAATAAAAACTGTGCAGATTGTGGTATTGTTAAGTAAAATTGTGAAATTGTGTGCTTGTTTTCTTTTTTTTTCCTGTGTAGGTCAGAACAGCAAAGGTTTTAGGAACAACAAATAGTTTAAAAAAAGAAAAAAAACTCAAGAAATCATGACTCTTTTGGATGCAAAAGTCACTCACAAAAAAGTTAACCCATTTTTTTGAGTGACACTTTTGTTGTCACTCACGAAAAGTAAATACTACCATGCTGTGGGAGGAGGAGCCACAGCAGGAATTCCTGTGAGCATTATTCCTCTTTGCCCGCAGTTCTCCACAAGCTACACTGGTGAGGATGTCTTGATCTCATTGGCTGAATAAAACATTGTATCTTTGAAGAAACCTTAGATCCAAAGTAAAAGACTTCACCAGGCACAATAACTGAAAGGGACTGAGGCCTGTTTGCTCATTAATTCATGATAATCAATGTTGTTGCATAACACAAAGTTATGTTAATGAGAAAATAATATGAATCATCAATGATGTATTAGATTATGGAGTACAGATCTAAGTTACATCAAAGGTTTTTCCACCAAACCGGTTATAGCATCTACTTGATTTAGTACGTGCTCAGACACTGATAAAATGGTAATAAGAGCAAACAACTTCTCTGTTTATCCACTCTGTGGGTTAAATTTGGTCTACAAATTTTAAAAGCAGGTCTATGAACTGCATTGAGCTGCTTTGCAAGTTGCATTAACATCTGAAATGAAAAATATCTTTGGTCCCTTTGTCCCGAAATAAAGTCGAGTCACTTCATTTCTGTGAACATTGTTTTTCCTTTTGTGCAGAACTGATCATTGGGGTCTGACCAATTAAATTGCCTTTAACCCAGTCCAACTAAGTGTTTATTAATATTTGCAGCGTGGGTCAATTCTCAGGAGCTTTTGTACAGTTTTAAATTATAAACTCACACAGAACATATTTCACCACTGACCTCGAAAAGCACGTCTTACTCATGTCCTTCACAGTTTTGAGGGTGTGGGAATTAATGGCTGTGTCTCTTTTGCTTAGTAATTTGACACATGATACACTTAAGTAATGCCCAATCAAATTCCCAATAGCAATTAACAACAACACAAATTAAAAATTTTATATTATAATGTAATTGCTCTGATTCGCTATGTGATTGGGGAAAATGCAGAAGCAAGTATGTAAGACTTGTGCAAAATGGAAAGAAAATAAATTCTTGGTGTTATTCTTCTATTGTGCACTTAAAGTAAAAGAATGGTTATTCTGTCAAGGGTGGGTAAACTCAGCAGGGTTAATGTCTCATTATAATACAAATTTCATCTGTGGTCATAATGGCATGACCAATGACACAGACTGTATTTTTCCAGCATATGTGACTGAAATTATCATTGCAGGTAATGAGTTGTAGTCAGCGCTAATGTTGCTGATCAGATCTTAAAACTGAAATGAGATGTCAGTTGTTTTTTTTTGTTGTTTGTTTGTTTTAATAAATAATAAAGGTTTTGTAGCCATGCATATTTAAAAGTACCATGCAGAGCAACCATTATATAACATTTCTAACATTTATATAACATTTCAGACAGTAAATACAAAATGCAGTTTACAAACAGGGTTTTTTTTTTTTACCACAGGAAAGTCAAATAATTTTGGCACTGTGACAAAAGCTGTATGAAAAAAACTACTGATCCAGTTGATTTATGGTGTCTTTTTTCTACTCTTTATTTGGTTGTTCTAGTGGCTCTTTTCCCATTTTTTGACAGTAAAAGGGGTATAAAGAAGAGGGGACGACATGCGGCAAAGGTACCGAGGTTGGGAGACAAACCAGGAACAACTGCAATGGGGTCTACAGTCTCTGCTCCACCCACTACACCATGCGACAGCCCTCATCCCTCACTGTTGAATAAGAGTTATAGAAAAGCTGTGATTAATTCCACTTTATCTACTCTAAAAAAAAAAAGAGTCAAAATCAATATCTTAAAGAATTGCTGACTTCGATTGCTTCAGTTTGGGTTGGTGTTTTTGATTAAATAATAAGGTAAATGTGGGGCAAAAACTGCATTAATGGGAGATATTCTAGGTAAGAATGAAAGCGGTAAAAAAAAAAAAAAAACACACACTGTAGTCTTTGGGTAAAATATGTTTGATGATTTGAAACATCTATATGTGGAAAAAAAGGAAAAAGATGAGAATGTCACACAGGGAAATACATTTTCAACAACTTCAGTCCAAGCATCAAACATGTGGAGGTCAGTATTTCTGCAGTAAATACATTGTGGTATCTGCCCATAGAATTAAGTTAATATTTGCACATATTGCCTGCAATATTATTCAAAGGCAGTTTTCTCAGTACCAAGTGGGAGTCTGAAAGTTACCTGACCTTGACATTTATTGAGATAGCATAATGGATTTTAGCTTAACATTCTTGAAGCAATTTCATTTTGAATACATTTATTTAAAAAGAAGTACTGTAACTAGGTGGTGCAATAATAATAACTGAATTAGTGCATATGTATATTTTTGATTACTATAATCACCCTTCCCAATTACTTATTATTTAAATAATATTACCTTAATAATCTTTGAAAGTAGCTTACTGGTTATATGGTGTCTACATGTTTGTTTCCCCATACACAACCCAACACCTACATGCTTTCTAAAGAGGCTGAGAACATCTACAAACAACTATGCACAATTCTGTTTTCTGTTGAAAGTTGCAGAATGCAATTTGCATGAACAATTTTTTTTTTTACATATTTGTTGAAACTGTCACTATGTTTTGACAGTATGACACGAGAGAGAATCTGTGGGAAAAAAAATAAAAATCAACAAATAATTGTAGTTTAATTCTAATGTAAAAGTATTCTGGTTTTCAATGAGTTTTAAAAGCATTGAAATCTAAAGTCAAACATATAAACTTACGCAAAATAGATTCTCCAATGTCTATATTTTTATACAAAGACAAAGCATTTAATGAGTCTTTGAACAACTGATTATTTCCCAAAACACAATAATTATGCAAGACATGAAAAACCTTTTATCACATTGGATTATATGAGTTTCTTCAATGACAAAAAAACAAAAAAAGACAACACATATATATGTTTCAGTGAAACAAGAACTATGATAAACATTTTAAACACAGTAAGCAGTAATAATTGTATTTTTGGTTATGTACATTTGAATATATTATTAATTTATTTTGAAGCCTTGTTTTAATGTAGTAATACTTCAGCAGTTCTCACAAAATCAGTCTATTAGTATTGGACTGGTGACAAGCAGACTGCCTATAATTAAGTGTTTTTTTTTTGTCTTACCTCTGGTGCGGCTGGAGAGCCTCCGCCGGCCTGTCGATGAGCTGTGCACGGTATGCTGGTAATGGGACATGTTGGTTGGTGTGTTGGGAACACGAAAGTTGTCCTGGAACCTCTGCATCAAATCCTCTATTGAGTCAGTGTTTGCTTCAATAGCTATAAAAAGAAGATGGTTGTCATGTCAAAACTGTAAGGCTGTTTTTTTTTTTTTTCAAACACTTTGTAAAGAGTGACTCTCTCTCAAGACGATTTCCAAATCGTCTTGAGAGAGACGGTACAGAGATACAAACAGCGTTTCTCCAAAAGTGCTTGTTCTTCTTTTTCTTTTTAGGAGGGTTAAGAGATTAGACCATGAAATGCACCAAGACCCACAAGGCTGTCTCATTTAGACAGTAGGAAATAAACAGCGCTGTTTCCCTGCTTCTATTTTTTTCCAGCTTTTAAATGATACCATCAATTCAATATTGCCTCATCTCTACAGGGATCCTGCCAGCGCTTCTCTTGATTGTTCAGTCTCACTTCTCCTGATGAATGACTCCAAAACAACAAGCTGGAGGGAAAGAAAAGGGGCTGGGAGAGGGTTTTGGTTTGCCTTGTTTAATAAAGGATAACACAAAAGGAAATAAGGGAGATTCTATACATTTTAGTAAATTTGTGGTAGTAAAAAAGTTAAGCGAACCTTTAGAATGTTGTCCCTTCTTTGTGTTTGACACACACATGCACACCCCTATAAGCACGGATCACATTTGAAAGCAGTGTGTATCAGAAGTGGAAAATTTAACAACTAGATGAAAAACATCCTTAAACTTCCTCCAGCAAAGCCATCTCTGAACGATGGGGCCATTCATCACCCAAAACACCAGTAGCCCTAACCTATCATCATGATCTTTTGATCTGTCAGTCTGGCTCAGAGGTGTACTCTGTCCATGAATAATGGTGAAATGTTGCACCCAGTCAAGTATCATCATGCATGCCAATGAGCTTCCAAGAAGAGGAGATGAAGACACAGGTGAAAACAACACAATTGCTCACACAGGTCTTGATTGAAAACAACAACAAAGCCATTGCAGTATGAACATTATAATGCACATTTGTTCAGATTAATGTGCAGTTAAGCTCAGCTTCATCTGCTTTGTTTTTCATGGAGTTATTTTGGTCACGGTGTAATGCAGTGTAGTTTTTTTTATCTTGTAATTTACCACTTCAATATGAAGAAATGCAAGTCTGAACTGCGCATGAATGTATTTTTGAACTTTGCTAAAATCTTCTATGCTTAGTTTTACCCTTCTAAATGAAAATTCTTAAAAAAAAAAAATTGACATTAACTCTTATTGATCTACAAAAATATGCAAGATAAACATTGATGAACAATGGTCTGGCAAAAATTGTATGACAAAAATAAATTTCAACTCAGCTTCTACAAAAAGTATAGCAATTAATAACATTTAATTTAAGGATTTCTTTATAGATTGCTTTAGGTAGGGTTTCCTCACTCAAGTTACCTTAATCTCATAGTAAAATTAGTATGATGATCTAGGACACTTCACAGTGGCAAAAAAGGAAAAGCAGATGGAATCTGTTATGGCCAATACTTTCCCAAAGTGCCATATATCTGCTGAACAGAGAATGTGTTATGTTTGAATATCACTTACACGAGTCCACCGTTTACTGATAATGCCAAAAAACAATCAAACTTAAAGCTAAAAAATGCATTAAAATAGCATTTCTATGTAAACCTGTCATTGCTTTCACATTAACTTTCACCGTTCATGTTGCTCATTTTTCCATTTAGGCATTTATTTAATCTAAAGTTGACTACGGTAGCCAACGGACAGAGGCAGAATGCAAGATGCATGTTGAGTGGCGCAGAGCAACTGACCCTCATGGTCTATTGAGCAAGAAAATTTGGTCTCCACTCTGAAATGCACAACAGTGTAAATTGATTTTTATTGCACTATTGACAAAAGAAGCTTAGGGTGTTATTTTTTTTTCTTGTAACTTAGTTTTTAGAACATGGCTCATGGCTAATGCATTTCTTGTAAATAAATACAGCAACATCAGGAAAAGATTTAAATTGTTAAAATGTAGACATGAGACAACTTAAAGAAAAAAAACATGTTGGACAGATTATTTTTGACAAAGTGTTCAAAATAAAGATTTTAAGATTGATCAAAAGTTATCTAGACTGTGGATGATATTATCTATGCTATTTGGTAGCAGTCATTTAATTTCGATACAGGTTTAGCTGACATAGGTTATTAGGAATATTTCTTTACTTGTTCCTATTCTGCATTGTCCAGTTTTTAGTTGTGTCCATAAGTTATTGTGTATAATACCAGTGCTAGACATAGACTAGCTTAATTGTCTTTTAGTATCTACTTCAATTTACTGTGTTTGATAGAATTCAGCATTTTTTTTCTAAATAGTTTATCTGTTATTCTGTCAACCTCACATAGCCTTGTGTGCCTTTGTATTCTTATCTTTTGTATGTCTTGTATCATCTTGCAGCTAGAGGAAAAAAAAAAAAAACATTTCCAGCAGAGCCATGACACTGGAATACTGTTTCAATTTCTAGTACAAAAGAAGACAAAGAAAATCTGACTGGAAACAACATTGTTTTTAAGGTTCACCACAGGGTTTGATGCTGAGACAGATAATGTATTGGCGCTTATGCTTCTAGCAATGCTAATTTAAACTGAAGTGCATGCCTTGAGGGAGTAGCATCTTCCTGCTTGCCCCAATAAAGAAGCTATTTAAGCCATTTACAGGAATATAATAAAGTAAGGCCAAGAGGAGTTCTAATAAAACCTTGGGACTAGTCATGTTGTGCAACAGTGACATCTAAGAAGTTAATATACCATGCAGACATAATCAAATTGCTGTAAACAAAACTTAAATAAAACAGTTTGAGCCAAGTAAGATAAAACAATTAAGCAGTAACAACAACAAAAAAAAAGCAGACAGATTTAACCCAAAGCTTTTTAGTGCAATGAGTCACTTAAAATTGAATTATAAAAGTGCATTTTGCTCAAAGGCTGTTGAATAGAATTAAAAGCAAAGGAAAACAATTATGTCTTCAACGGACTATGCGATGGAAAGTATGTGTATATATTCACAAACTTGCTTCCACTCCATACGCATATCTTTACTCCCAATAAAGAAATAAAGAAAGACAATCTCCCTGTTAGTCATGAAAATAATACAGAAAATTGGTGAATTGTGGTAGCATATTTTCCCGGTACACCATTTATCTGTGCCACAAGAAAAAGAAAGATATTGTTTTTTGGTATTTTTCCCCTCAAGACTCTTCTCATTTTGAGTTCAATGTCAGTCGAAGCTCTGGTGCCTTTATTGTCTTCTTTTCCTCTCCCTTATCTACCTTTTGCCTGTTATCAGTGGTTTGCGCATGTAAACACTGTCTCATGAGCGAGGTATGTCAACAGCATCCTGCCTCAGTCAACTTACTCCAGGTGGTCTCATAATGCCCACTGTGGGAAGATAACACTATTCTGTTTTCTGCATTTGTTCAGCTGGACTATTTTGCTTGTTTACTTGCTTTGCAGGCTTGCATCCTGCATTTTTGTTTTTATTTTGGTTTATTAGCACAATTGCCCCAGCCCTAGTTTTATTTATACATTTTTGTTTATAAACACTATTTGTAAAGCATTGAAATTTATGTTGTGATTTTTCTCACATTTCATTATGAGAATGTCTATGACTCTTTCAAAGCAAATCAAATATGTCTAATCCTTAAAAGGAAAAAAAAAACCTAGTCACAATAGTTGAGTGTAACTTTCTCAAAAAGACATCTTTATTTTGAGGTAAATATGTAAATGTACCAAAACAGTGAAAAAGGCTTTTGCTGGAACATCCACTCAAGACACACTGCAACCTATCTGCTTCTCCTTCTGTCTTCCATCTGCAACTCTAAATTTGCAGCATCCCCCCTTGGGATTTAATTGGTAAAAAAAAAATGCAGTCACGTAGATCTGGAGGAGTCAAATACACTGCCATTTGTTTCTGGGCAGACATTCGGTGTTCTTATTAAGGGTGCACCAAGGTGACAGGAAAGGCTTTACAACTCGGGTGAAACACATAAAAGTTTAACATTAACAAGTGGGCAACTGCTGTCTCCTAGGAATAGATTATTATATATTTGCTGATACACCATGCACCAAATGAACACTAACTTTAACATTACTTTCTGGTAAAAGTGAAAACAAATAAAAAAGTCAAACTTTTTAATTTTAATTTTTTTTTTATGCTCAAAGTGATTGCATAAAACATTTTATCCTGTTTTTACCATGTCATTTTGTTCAAGTTTAAATAACAAATAGCATCTTGTAGTGTTGTATTTAGATTTGACAACAAAAACATCAAAAAAATTATATTTTTGGGGGATAATAAACAATTTAACTATCACTCTTTGGATTGTAAAATCCCAATAAATAGTGATAATAAGTTTTTTACAATGGTTTGATTCTCTGCTCTGTATGGTCTTACATTTTAGGTCAATAAGTAATTCTACATATAATTTAAGAGTAAGTGTAAGTAAGCATGATTGGTCTTGTTTACATATCATTTGCCTGTTGGGTTTCAAGTCTCTGACTAAAATTAATGCTCAAATAACGAAGCCATGTCATCCAGTATGCCTAAAACACAACATTTATGTAGGTTATGAATTCACATCACTGTCGCTTAACCTTAGTCAAACTTTAATAGCTTACATTTTAACATCTTATTCACAAAAAACAATTTCCTGTTTAAAAATTATGCTTTGATACAAAGTTCAGCTTGATAAATATCTACGTGGTCGTTTTTGTACTTCTACAGCAATCAGCCATATTGCTATGAAATATTAACAACTCAAAGTCCTTTAATGAACCTTTACCAGTAGAATAAGGACAAAGTCGTGGTCTGAAGTTCACTGTATTTGCACTGTGAATGCAAGATTGCCAGATGGTGGTAATAAATAAAAACAGATGGAGGTTACAGATAACTCCGTTGATTTGGTTTTACTGTTATGAAACATTTCATTTAACTCATATTTACTGTACAAAATCACCATGACAACCAGTTATTTCCATGCTCTCCAATAAGTCTTTAAAACAACATTATTCACTAACTTAAATGATCCCCACCGGCTGGCTATGGTTTACCCTGATTTCATGAGATAAAGATTGTTCTCGAGGCTCTAGGCCTCAAGCTTGAAGTCTTTGTTTTTGCCACTTAAGTACTATTACAGTTTAAGATCCAGACTTGAGTCCTCATCTCTCGTAGTCCCTGGCTGCACTTTTGCCCAGTGATTAGCACTGTTGCCTCATAACAAAAATAACTCTGGATTCTGTAAGCACATTCTCCAGGTGTATGCACAGCATTCCTGTAAGTACTTCAACATCTATCAACAGTCCAAAAAAGTAAATATTCAGGTAACTGGCTCCAACTTCCCCTCAGCTGTTGTTGTATGTGGTTGTGGTTGTCTGCCTTGTGTGTATCTTTTATAGACTGGTGACCTGGCCATTGCATTCTTTGCCTTTACCCCATTGGCTTTTCATGATGGGACCCCCACTACCCTGAACAGGATTGAGCTGCTGTAGCATAGATAGATGGATTGGCTGTGTGAATGACTTGCTTCAGGGTGTAAGCCCCTTCTCCTCTAGTGATAGCTGGAACAGACTCCAGTCCACAGTGGCCCTGACAGAATACAGTAGCTTAAAAAATGCAATTATTTTTCTCATAGCAAGAACAAACTACTCAATTGCATAAGCTGTGGTTTCTAAAAAGACATTTCTACTTAAAATGTACAGACGTTTGATACAACGTCTGTACATTTACTGGAAATGATACTCTGCACCGGAAAGGGCAGAAGACATTAAATCAGCAAAAAAATAGACCTACAGTGAAGGACTAGCTAGATGCCAGATGAACAAAACAAGGCCAGATTCCTCTAAACCGCTGATGCAGCCTTTGGGAATTTTCGTCTGCCAGAAATGGAAACCTTTGACCATGATTACCCATCCACACGTAGCGTTTGACCCCTTATTTCTCTTAGGCTCAAGAGGATATCTCCTATCTGCCCAAAAGTCAGTGAAACACAAGGTAACATTTTCAGACGCTTCATCTATGCCCCATGCCCCGAGGCAGGTGGTGATTCAGCTTGCATGGCAGCTTGAAAGATGAATTGCAGTGCTATGAATGTGCACAAAAGAATGATAGTGTAGAAACAGGCTGGAGAATCCATTTCTCTATACAGATTACTTTAAGCTACACAGGCTGCAATTTCAAAAACAGAGTATTGATTTAAAACTATGTGATTTTTTTTTGGCATTCACTAAAACAGGAGTTAAAAGCTCTGGAGTTACATTTTATAAGAGCATTTTTCAATAATCCTGTTAATATATTGCAATCCCCACAAGACGGATGGGCTGAAAATTTTGTCTGCATCTCTAAATGAACCTTTCAAGATGGATTTTAACAATGAAAAAACCCTTATCTGATTGAGAGTCAGAATGGTAGTTGGAATAATTTTACCATTTCTTGCGAAGTTTCTGATATCTAAAGGTTTTAGATATAAAAATATACGTTTTTTTTTGTTTTGATCAAGATTCAAGACTACTGACAAGCATTTGAAGCTATTCATAAACTTAAATAAAATTAACAATTTTCCCATCCAATGCCAATTGATGCATATTTCTTAAATAGGAAATAGTACGCTTTTTCTACTGTTCAGGCATTCTGCTTGCATGACAGCAAACATTTGTGCTTAAAAATAAAGATGCGGGCTAAAAGGAAAGGGTGTGAGTATTTCTGTAGATTTGTGGAGTGTAGACCTCCTGCTGTTTTAATTTACTACTCCCCTGTGAGAAGAAAAAAAATGATAGCATAAGAAATTAAATTCCTATTTTTAATACATTTCATTATTTACTCACTTTTTCACATCCACCTCAGCTGTCTGATTTAAACCACACACATACTCGTGCTCTTAAATCATTTCCATTTTTCACTTTATTTTATTTTCCTATCCAAAGTGGCTTAGGGTGCAAGAAAGTAAAGAATAGATCAAAGTTTGCTTTTCTTCACTCCAGCTCAGATTTGTCTCTCTGATTTATTAAATTTGTCATTGTTTGAATTGGAGCAATCCATTGTGGATATCTGTAAAAAGAAAAGCTATCAAGGCTGTACTTCTGATAGTGTGATAGATACCTACATGAGAGGTCAGACAGAAACAAAGAAGAAAGTGTCAGAAAGAAAAATGATCTTGTGCAAAAGGATACATGAGAGAGCTGAAACATTAGAAGATTAAGTCTGAGACATGTGTAGAAGGTAGAGCACTGATAAAACAGAGTTTAATGAATGAATAGAGAAATAGAGGAATTTCAAAGCCAAGATAAATATGTTTATACCATTTTAAAACAGCAGCACAGCCCTGAAAACATATGTGAAGGCAAGGCAGACAAAAATTATTAAAATACATGCAGTACATTTGAAAAGTATTTTAAATTGTGTTACACCACACACACAAACTTTTATGCTTTTGAAAGGGATTGTATTTGATCACAAAATACTATGTAAAGCATAATTGGGAAGTGGATGAGAGGGATCACGGTTTTAAATTTTACCCCCCCCCCAAAAAAAAAATCTGAAAAAAGCGGCAATGCTTTTGCTTTCAGCTCTTCCAAGACAAGACTTTAAACAGACTGAGATTTAATTTCATTCTTCCGAGCAAAAAGGCTCTCACACACATTCAGATTTGATGAAAAATGTCTACTAACTTCTTCTAACGTGGCTATTTTAAGACATTGAAATAAAACATTTCAGATTTGCAGCTTGCATTATAGCCTTGGCTGTGTGTTGGAGATTCCTGTGGTAAACCTTCTTCCCATTCCTTTTATCTTATTCAAAGTGTTTTGTAGCTTCTAACAGTTTTTACTTCAGGTTTTGCCTATTTAGCTCCATCCATCTTCGAGGCACTTCTGACCAACTTGCCTGTCCTTGCTAAAGAAAGCATCATGCAGCCGCCACCAATTTTAATAGTGTGGATGGTGTGTTTAGGGTACGGTGTTAATTTTCTTCTTCATGCAGCATTTTGCCTCTACACCGAAAATGTAAATTTTGGTCTCATCTGACCAGAGCATTTCTTTCCATGTTAAAGTCGCCAACATGAGCAGTTTTCCCTTGAGCAGTGGAAAACTGCTCAAGGGACTTCTAATGGCTTTCTTTCAACAATTATTTTCTTTTTGGCACTCTTAAATAATCACAAGTAGTTGTCTCATTGGCAGATCCTCCCACCTGAACTGTGAATGCATATAGCTCCTTCCGGATTACAATGGACTGTCAGTTGATGCGGATGATCATATTCTAATTAGCTTGCATATATGCCTTACTTTTCCTATTTGTGGATGACTGTTTTCTCATTAGCTGACATGTGAGGGTCAATTGGCTACATTGGATTTTTCAATTATTTATTTGTTTATTTATTTATTTATTTTTTTTCAGAGAAAAACACAGAATGCATTCATGGCAGGGAGACACAGAATAAGACAAAAATATTTGAAAGCCATGTGTCATTTTCCTTCCACATCACAAATATGGAATACTTTGTGTTGCTCGATCACATAAAATAACAATAAAATGATAGAACTGTGTATCTGAATGTGACAGGATATGAGTTCAAGGCACAAGAGTTCTTTTGCCAATATAGAGTGGTCTGTTTTCTTTTTCTTTGCCAAAACCGTAAAACAAAATCAGAATGACAACTAAGTTCTCTAAAAGCCTTGAAAACAAGAGGAGCAGACAGTACTTCACCCTATCTGCCTCCCTTTCTGTTTGGTCTGTAAATTTTGAACATCTACCCTCTCATGTCTTGTCAATCCTACCCACCGGAAAACATGCAGTGTCACATCTTCAGTGAGATACTTTTCTTGTCTGGCCTCTACTTGCATATTTTAGGATTTTTGCTGTTTTCAAGGCAGCACAAATAAAGTTCTATCTATAGCTCAGCTCTTGCCATGGGCCAGAATAAAAAATGGATGTGTCTCCCAATGCTGCGGCAGCAGAACATAGCAGGCCACACTCTGACCTCCAACTGCACCAGACACACTGAAAATCCAGCATGAAAATAGGAAATAAGCCCTTATTAGAAACATTAAAAATCAATTCTGGCGAGGAAAATTGTTTCAGACTAATTTTTATTTATTTATCTAGTTGCATATCAAACGTGGTTTGGTGCGGGAATCTGCATAAAATACTTTACACAACTGAGAAGGTGCAAAGATAGCTGGAACTATATATAGCTAATGTGTGAGGTTTCTTTTCCAAAGTGGAGTGATTATGAAACTTAAATGAATTTAAGGAGAAATGCTTGATGCACAAATTTAAATGTGTGCCTTAATGTTGGATGATGATTATACACATGGGCATAGCATCTAAATATAAATCCAACATAGTAAGCTGCCGAAAAAAGAATTAAAAAAAGATTTTATTCTCTTTCACAGTTGAAAGAACAATTTTCAGTGACCTAAATGAATGACATTACACATAAACAGACTGGTCACACTTAATTGAAATTACACACATATGTGATTTTTTTATATAGGTGAAATGATGCAATGCTCCATTTATTTTTGCCACTTGTCTTACATACAGAAACCACATGTATATGTTTTCAATCATGGTGTGGTTGAGTGACTATGCTGATTAGCACTCATCAACTCATCATTGTACTGAGAAACTGGTGTTTCCAAGAAACCTGCAGAACAAGTCACTCTTCGACACCAATGTAAATTGTGACCCCAGGCTTTTTCCAGTTTCTGCGTCTTTCCAACCATTAATGTGTTTCTGTGTATTCTTCTAAAAATGGTTGAGACAGCTATGTGCCATGCATGGTGTGGTTGCTAATGTTTATCCTTTTACCTTCCAAATAAAAATAAATACAATAAAGAAAAAATAATTATTCATATGATGCTTCTGAGTATCAGTAGTAATAAGGTATGACTAACATTACTACACTCATACTGAAGACATCCAGAATGGCTTTTGCAGGAGACTATGGAATGTTATATGCTTTTCAAAATGGAGAGGTAGACGAAAACCCACCAACACTTTGGGTCGATACTCAAATTTTGTCTTTTGTGTCAATTTTCCCCCCACTTTTTTTAAGAAATAAAAATTAAACATACAAACAAACTAAGAACTTGGGAAAAATTAGTGAAATCTGTTATTTGTATATCACTGTTACACTTTTATTATGTTTATTGTATTCCAAACGACTTCAGTCATATTCTCATACCTCCATTGCCGACTTCATGATTATATTTTACTCAATGTTTTTTTTTTTGTTTCTTTTTCTTTTTTTTTTGCACTAGTGGTTTTAATTAATCTGCAGCTCAAAATGTACAAGGTAAGAGAGGACAGGGAAGCACATGCAGTAAATGGCCTGGGGTTGGGAATCGAACGTGGGACAGCTGTATCAAGAACTGTAGCCTCTATAGGGTTCATTTGCTCTACTCCTGTGCCCCACATAAAGACACTGATAATCATGAACAGAAAGGAACGGGATGCAGATTAAAAAGGCCAATGCACCACCACTTTTACCTTAAATAACCAGGATTTATTTTTATTTATCTATTTAGTACTCTACATGATTAGGCTAGATATCTCTGAAACACGTAGTTAACTTTTGTTAACATGAGATCAATGTTTACACTATGTTTACACTTCAGTATGTGATTAAATGCAATTATCATTTACTATTTAACAGTATAGTTGCACTGCTGCATGAGACTGGGTTGGTGAATTAAAGGGTATGTTTTACTTTAAGAGCAATATCTGCTTATCTTTGACGTTATTGATGATTTTTTTTTCCCAAAAATGACTGATCAATTTATTGTTATTATAATAAGCATCCCATAACACTATAATAAAATATGTTTGTGGCATGTACATCTCAGGACAGACTACGGCTGACAATGCTGTGCTGCATAGTACTCTAGCTAAGTGTAAAATTAATGTTAACATGTTTTTTCTTTGTTTTGATACGAGTCATTAACAAAATGACTGGCAACATATTTTAATGTGATTCAAGTTAATCATGAGCAGACAAAACATACAGAAAAAGTAATATCATAAAACACTGATTCATGAACTTCTTTTTCATAAAATGTGATCATTTTCATGTTTTATAAGACACTGACAGATTAGCAGTAGTCCATTTTTCTATATCAATGTCAATGTGAAGCATGAAAAAACCCTGAGCCATATTTGTTAGATCAACGACATCATAACCACACACAAATGCTTTAGCAGGCTGTAAACATACAAATAGGCTCTGATTTAAAAATCTGTGCACACACAATATGACCACAGTCTGCTGAAGGAGTGGCTGGCAAAATCACAGACCAATGAAATGCATCTCAGCTGGGTTTTGTGACAGCATTTGAAAAGGTATGTTTTGGCAACCTGAAAACTCTATCTGGAATCCTTCCAGAAAATCTAAAAGTTTTATAGTTGGAAATGTAAAACAAGGGAAATAGTATGCTTCAAGGGTAGAAAGACATGGCATCATAAAACTTAGACAAGACTAAGCTTCAGCTTAAATTTTTAGCAACAGTTTGATTCAAAGGAAAACTCAGGTCTGGTCTATGTTCACAATGAGGGCTTATTAGTTTGTTTTTATATACAGCAAAACACACGGCTGCAGAAGGAGAAACAGCTGCACAAAGGCATCAAGATGTAGGGGATAAAAACTTTATATTCAGACAAAATAAAAAGCCCCCGCAATAGTATGATGTTCAAAACAGAAACAAAATAACAAACTAGGTTGCAAAAGAAACAAAGGAGCACCAAAGAAGAACTGAAGAGAAGATGACAATGTGGCAAAGGTGGAGCTAAATCCCCAGAAGTACAGAGATTATGGCTTGTTTTTCCATTGTGCAAAGAAATGTTATGTCTAGTAGCAAGACAAAAGTACAAGAGGGCAGGAATGGCACTCTAATATTGATTGGTAACATTCTTGAACATTTTTCAACAGCTGGAATGATATATATATATATATATATATATATATATA
>CAEFZY010044495.1:0-12087 GCA_903066815.1 Brachyrhaphis roseni
ACTCACACCTACGGACAATTTAGAGAGCCCAATTAACCTGACAGTCATGTTTTTGGACTGTGGGAGGAAGCCGGAGAACCCACGCATACACAGGGAGAACATGCAAACTCCATGCAGAAAGACCCCGGGCCGGGAATCGAACCCAGAACCTTCTTGCTGCAAGGCAACAATGCTACCAACTGTGCCACTGTGCAGCCCCTCTACTTTACTGTACTTTAACTTTCTACTTTAAAGGTACTTTAACAATGAATTGAAAATTAAACTGTTGCACTTTTAGCTTCAGCCATATGATCAGAGTCATAGGATCTAGATTTGTAAGTTGCAAATCTAGAGCCACAAGTGGCTCTTGGTGCTGTGCTGTGACTTAATATGCTGAAATATTGCCCTGTTTTTCTTTGTTCCGTTCCTTTGTTTTGTGCTCTCATAAAAAAAAAGCAAAAAAAAAAAAAAAAAAAACACTGGCTCCATCCTGCTCTCCACCCCCCACCACGGCTTACAATGAAAAAGATATGAGCAAGTTTGGCACATTTTGCTGTGTCCACTTCAAGGCTTTTAGACTTTTTTTCTTTGTGCGTCGACCCGGTATGCCAGACTTCCAGTCCACTCCAGTACCAAAATCATACACAATACCAATAAGAGCGAACAGCTGTAACTTCACAAAAGATTCAAAGTTCATGAAATGTTTTGTAAGGCCTTGTAACTGCCTTACAAAACTGTAATTTAACTTAAAAACAAAAATAACACAAGTTGTTCATCAGCAGTTTGAAGAATGACTAACTGCAGGCAATTTAAGCCAATTTAAAGGTTTCTGCATATGTAGGGAAAACAAGCCGTTTTTATAACTTTTATTTGCTCCCACACCACAGTAACCGCTATACTGTATCCATAAATGTGCCAACTTATTTTGACACATAAATCCCACATCAGTATAAGGGCCCCTTGCTTGGTCAGCCATGACTGATGATGCACACTGACTCACTCGAACCCCCTCCCCCCAGGTGAGTGCTGTTCCGTGTCACTTACTGGAACACACTCCTCAAAAACACAATGAATGCCTCACAGAACCATAAACACACACATACACATCTATCTATGTAAAAAATACTGGACTTTGCTAATGACTCAGTGGGTGGTTTTCTCTTTCTTTCTCTACATCCACATACCTCACCATCACCACCCTCTGAAGCCCAAAATATCCAGCATGCATCAGACCAGGTGCTCTTTAAAGACAGAAAAATGGGATTAAAATAACAAATGAACATTCATAGCCAAAGTTGTCATCGCTGTGATCAGAGAGAGGGCTTTTGTGTACTCAGACAGAAGAGATGACGTCAGCTTTGAAGAGAGAGAAAAAAATAAATATAAATTTACCACTAGCAGAGCAGGATTCACATGTATGATGCTCAATTATCTTTTTCTTTCCCTACCTCCTTATTTGCTCTAGTTAATTTAATGTGAAAACTGTGATGAATTTAGCAGTAACTGCTTAAAATATGTCTAAATAAATGCAGTTTTTTAATGACAATTTGACAAAATTGTATGCAAACCCACTGAGACCAAGTATAAAAATATCTTTTGGCAATCCTCTTACAAAGGCACACATTGTACATCTGAGACACACAAATGCACTTTAGTACCATTTCCTCTTATTGCCGCTCTTGGCACGTCTAATATTTACAAAAATGTTATGGCTTGACAACCTACAATTAAACTTGTCATAACAGAACCCATCCAAAATGCCAGACAGGAAGGAGGAGATGTTAGGAGTGATGTCAGCCCAGCAGATAAAATGAAGAGGCACGCAGGCATGTAAACAGCTGTTCTGTGATTGTCTCTGGTTCAGTGGGGTGTCAAAGCGTGTCGTATGTTTGTGATGTTTTTTGCACAGACAATGGTTTTGTGTTGTCAGGTACTCTAGAAACTTAATCCTGGTTAATTGTTGCCTGTCATATTTAAGAGTTCAGGTCAAAATTCGGTCTTGAAAATTCCTGAGAGCATTTCAGTGATTGAGAAAATAATTAGAAGTTAATTTTATTCATTAATGAAAGAATTAAGTCGCAAGCAATTTTTGATATAGGTTCATTACAGACCATGTTGATGATACATTTCAAGGATTTTAAACTAATTAAAACCCAATTTCTGTTTCACAACACTAAAATATTACACAAGACCAACTGAAAAAATGTAGCAGTGCAGTTATGATTAGTCTGCACAGATAGTGCTTCTGTTGCCTTCCGATGTTTTTCTGCATGGAGTCTGGATGTTCTGCCTGTTCATATGCATTTGTTCTCCATGGGTGCATGGCTTCTTCTAACAGTCTACAAACATGACTGTTACGTTAATTAACCTGTGACGGTCCACAATGGATGGTGTGATGCTAAACAAGTTGACTGCTCACTATGTTCCACCTTCAATCATATGAATGAAAGGTTTAGTGGAAGAAAGAAATGGAAGGAAAGAATGCAGGAGCAACAGGAATGTCTACAGACTTGTAAGGTTTGTACATTAAATCAAAAGTTAGGAGGTGATTCATGAAGAAGTCCATTGTGTTTGAGTTCTAAACTTTGTTTAATATCTAAACTCAGTATCATTCTCTGATAGAAAATTTTGGAGCAGTTCAAACTTCCCTCTGAAGAAAATATTTATTTGCACCTTCCCTCACTTCCTAAAGCACAACAGCCTACATGATATATGACAAAGTCTATTACTGACTTTTAGCCTCCATGCCACGCAGCATATGTTCAGTAACTCGAACAAAAACAGCCCAGAATAGGGTGATGTACAGTAAATTGACATGTGCTGATATTTTCTTTTGTTTCCTTTTAATAAATCAGTCTGGATAAAGTAACACAATTATTTATGATTGCCTATTTTTTATTACAAAATTCTTCCACTTTAATAAACATTTCACAGCTACTATAGCCAATATTACATTTTCTCAGAAACTATCATTGAGCTTTACAGAAATAAATGATTTAAATACATCAGTGTGTGCAATGAATCACAACAATAAACTGGATTTCACTTCCTCAAATAAATTTCTTTAAAAAATTCTGATTTATTTCACAAAGTTTGGAGATTTACCTTTAACTGCTCTCACAAAGAGGACCTTAACTCATATTTATTTAACTACAAACCTTCAAACAGCCAGATCTATGTGGTTAATAGAAATTTGATTGTTCCATCTGTATCTTCTTATTCAAAAATCAGCTCCCAAATGATTCCACATCTGAAACGTTTTCTCATCATATTGCATTAGTCCTCAGCTATCATTCTGTCTATTTCTCTGCTTTGAAGTTGATCCACTTTTTAAGCAAAGCAGAGCTCACTGGAACAGAACGCGGGGGAGCGATGGTGGAAAAGAAATCTTCTTGTATTACTTCTCTGAATTATTACAGGCATGTGAGCATGTAACCCTAGCTAAAGATGTAGAGTGCTTTTTGGAGTCTGTGTGTAAATGGATCTAGTCAGAGGTGAAGAGAAAACAAGTCTGACCTCATGCACTGTGCACCAGGGAGGTCAACCTGTCTGTTTGGTTTTCTGAGCCAGGACCATGCGCTCTGTTTGAGAAAGGGGACTGCCCGTGCTGACGTCGTAAATTACAAAGTAGGTTTGTTTCGTGAAGCTTGGGGGGGGGAGGGGGTATGTGCGTGTGTGTGTGTATGTATGTGTCTGTTTGCTGCTTACTTTGAGCTTGCACATGTAAATGTGTCAGCCCGGCCTTTCTATGAGCTACATCACCCACTTTCTTTGCCTTTTCCTGAGCTACAAGCGCCGATCTCTTGCTGTCTTACTCACAAATATGATTCAACATGGAGATGACGGGGCCTCTTAAATGCCATTTACCGGGACTTGGCATGGCGATAATTGAAAATGCCAGTAAAAGTGCTTAGGAGAAATTCCAACAGGATTATCGCCCCAGTAACATGGACAGACAGAGGGCTTGTCTCTGGAGAGCACAAAAGAACTTGTCTCCATATCATAAAACCTGCTCTGTTCCCCTGCTTTTTTAATCAAACTGCTGCTATGCCAGCCTTGGGAGCGGAGTTAGAGTAACATCTTCGTTTTTTTTTTTTTCTTGGGCGGGGGGTGAAGGTTAGTGATATGCATGTACGTGTTGTATGGATGGGAGGGGAGGCCGTGTGTGTCGAGGGGGGCAGGGCGGGGGGTATTGTTGGGCAGTTTTCCTACCCTCTCTCTTTCGAAGGCCAGTGTTGTCGGTGCATCATATAAAAGAAGATATACAAGCAATTCACATGCAAATGTTGAGAGTGATTTAGAAAAGAGAGGGAGAAAGGGGAAATGTGCTATTGAAAGCCAGTGGAGGGATGGGGGAAGGCAGGAGGGCTGGGCAGATTGGAGGTGGTTGATGGTGGTGGTGGTAGGAGGGGGTGGGGGGTCACATTAAGTATTGGAGAGGGAGGCGTGAGGTGGCTGTGCTGTGAAACAGAGAGACATTTGTGTTATCTGGCTTTATGTATCACCACTTCTGAATAATAACATGGAAAAAAAAAAAAAAGAGAGACTTACCTCATCAGCCTGGTAGAGCCAGGGCATAAATAAAAGAAAAGAGCTGAACAATGGAATTACTATTGCCCCAGACTCTGCGCTGAAGCTACATCACTGGTATTCTTTGGAGCCACTGGCAAGAAGATTAATGTTTAGTTAAATATCAGTGTGGGAGCTGCTGGAGTGGGGAGGAGGAAGAGTTGCTTACTGGGTCTGCTAAACTTAGTCAGCCCTGGCTCTCTTTGTAATTATGTTGTGTTGCCACGGATGAGTCCCAGACGCTCCTCTCTTAAGTTTTGATCAAACTTATTAAGAAGTTAGATGCATGAATTTATAGACAGTTTTGATGGTTATTTCTGCTTAAATGTGTGTGGGGATTGTGAGCTTCATACCAAAACTGCTTGAATACATATTTATTGGGAAATGTCTCATACCTGGTTGGAAAACAATAAAAAAAACTCTCTCAGTAGTCTGTTACAGTATATATTCTTATTTAGATGCTCAGTAAAAAAAATTAAAATAAAATTAAAAAAAAACTGTTAAGGTTGGCTTCTGTGAAAAACTTCTATGCATTTTTTTATGTTCTAAAAGTGCATTAAGCACTATTAAACAATTTGTCACTCAAAAGTTTCTTTTTCCTTCAGCAGATCTGGGAATAGTTTGCCATGAAAAACCGAAATCTTATTCTACATAATTTAGAATGTGCATCTCAATAATTTGGAAGTTTATTTGAGTAACTCAGTTCACCAAGTGACACATTAATTACACACAGACTGAGGTGTTCAATAGTTTTTTTTGTGTTAATTAAGATCATTTGTCACTTATAAACATTAAAAGTTTCAACCTGGATCTGGGAATAACATCAAACATAATTAAAACATGCTTTCATTTGCAATTGTTCTTATTTTCTAGGTTAGCTATGTTTAGAAATTGAAGTATATTACTATTGTATTTCTCTACATTGTGTGCCTTTAAACACTGGCAACATATTTAGAAGAATGTGTAGCGATAAATGTTTCAGATTTAATGAGATACTAGTCAGAAGGAACCATTTTTATGCCAAAAGGACATTTTAAACTTTGAGATCAAAGTTGGTGGAAAACCTTTGACTCCTCCCTGAAATCTTTGTAAAGACTTTTTTGTTGAGTTTTCTAAGTTCAAACTTGGAAAACTCCAGTTCTGAATAAAACATAGAATGCATATTTAAACTGTGCTATGCAACCAACCGCAGAAGATTGCTTTATAAGACCTTTTTTTGTTGATGTTTTTTATTACATCTTTAATGCAAAGTTTTAAAATAGTCAATTTTGTCAGGACAAAAGGGACTTGGGAAACCTGGCATTTACTGAAGTGGTAATTGTTAGGAAACATTTGATATGTTTTATTCAGGCTTGTGTTATTTGATTACTATAATTGTTTTTGATTGTGTTGGACAGCAATTACGTAGATTTAAACCCACAAGTCCTCAAAAGAACTGCTGTAAACGCACAAAATACTTTAGTTTTCTATGTCCTTATCGGCCATTCGTCTTTTCAAAATTGTAGGCTTTTTAAAAATTTAATAGTGCTTTTGCAGGCATTTTATGTGCATTAATTCTGTGAGATAAAAAAAAATCCTTTTAGCCAAAAGTTTCTTTCTCATCTCCAGAGTAAATATGGAGGGATTAAAATCTTCTCCCTGGCATATCCATTCCTGTAAATAATATTTATACTATTCCTTAAGTGCAAATAATTGCTGACTCAATATTTTTCATGACAGTTTTGTCTTGTTATGGGTGACTTCTAGGAACAGAGCAAGATCTTTCGAGTCTTTATTTCTCCAATAACATCTCAGTGAACACAGTGCCTTGAAGCAGGAGGCTTCGTTTCAGCATCCATTCTGAACTGTAACCTGCCTGTACAACCACAGAGCTCTATGTTTGACCACAGAGCAGCACTGCAGTGGTTTGGGGTTTAGTTCCTTCTTCAGTAGCACCTCAGCAGTATTTGAACAGGCACGTTTCCAGTCATCAGCACTCTTCTCTAACCTCTGCTCCCCTGTGAGCTCCCATGCGTTAAATATAAGAACAAGGATTTACACAGACCACAAAAATCAAGAGTCAACAGAGCAGGCTGTTTACATAACTAAAAGTCCTTGGTAACAGACGCATCTCCCAGCTATGATGTTGTTGTTGCTCATAATCGGCTTGTGGTCTCAAACACAAAAATATTTCCCTTTCCTTTAGATTTTCCTTATGCACCACACACAAAGTGAGTTCTTTTTTATTAAGTAATTGTGAGTCAACCTTTGTAATTTAATGACTGTATTCCTGTAAAGCATACATGGATTACATTTAAAAGCTCCCACACACGCATACAGCCACACGAAAACACACAAAGGCGACAGTTCTTTTCCAAGAAAAGAGGCCTCTGCAATTTCAGTTTTAATGGCATTTACATGCGAGTCTGCGTATTTGTGTATCCATGTGACCAAACCGGACATCCTATGCGGGTATTAGTAGCAGAACTTAAGGGGTTGGAGTGAAGGGACGGTACCCACAATATTACACATCCTCATAAATCCGTGGCCCCTCCAGCATTCACGTCTACGGCTTGTGATGTAGGGCGAGAGGCATGTCCAGACGCAACTGCCCTCCCTCCTCTGCCTCGGCTCTATTTTTCTACAGCATGTACGGGAGACATACGGGTCAGGGGTGAACCCGGTTGCGTGACAGCAGGTTGACAGTCTCAGTTGCTAAGGGGATAGGTGACAGGGTGGCACGGACATGGGGTGACAGGGTGATGGCATGAGGTGACAGAAAAGTTACCAGGTGAAGACAGAGCTGAGTGATGGCAACTGACCGACTCGATGGCATCTTACTTTCTCCCTCTTCTACTTTGTCCGTCTTTCTCCCTGTCATCCTACCACCATCTTGTCCAACTTCCATGTCTCAGCCGCACCAGCGGTCGCACCTCTCCATCAAACCTATGCACTCTTTTCACCGGGGCTTTAACAGCGAATGAGTGTTGACTTTTTTTGTTTGGCTGCTTTTGCAGTCAAAAAAACACATTCAAACATCTAACTTGTTATGTTTGTCCAAATGTGCTTGTGCTTGTGTGCAAACATGGGATTACTTTTACATTTACTGCACACACATTCTGTGCAGGACCCTGAAAAAAACATTCACACCCTTTGAATGGTTCCAAATCTTGTCAGATCCCTACCAGATAATGCATTTTACTTGGATTTTATCGGATAGATCAACACAAAGAAGTGATTGATTAAGAAGTGGAAGGAAGTGTGGTATGTTCAGCTTTTTAACTTTTTAGAACTACCTTTTGTGTTTTTGCTGTACGGCTGTAACATGACAAAATATTGTCAGCTTGCTAAAATAATATTATAAGTCATTTTTGCCAAAAGACAATTTAAGTAAAAAAAAAAAAAAAAAAACCACTTTTGGCAAAAAGGCAATTTTTTAAAGAAAGTTCCAACGGTAACACTTTTTGCAAAGCACTGCATGTATTGATAAGTATTACTATCAATACATGCGACTTTTATTTATAAATTATTTATAAAAGTTACACCTTTTATAAATTGCTTTTTTAAACCAGTCTGAAATCTTTTTTTTTTCACCCCAAATATATGTGCATCTGTGTGTTTCACCGCCATTAAAATCCTTCCTGTTTGCTCTCTCAGCTGCGAGTCACAGGCATGACGTGGGGAAAAAAAGCCAAAGAGGAGGTGTCCATACTGCTCTGGTAGGAACCAGACGGAGGAAATGAAAGGTACTCCCCTTATTTCATACACCAGCAAACACATACACTGACTCAGCAGCCGCAGCCAGAGTATGGGGGTGTATCTGTGTGTGTATGTGCACCTAAAGCTTACAAGTTCTTGCATGTTGTACAGCTTTCAAACAGTCTTCATTTTCTGAGAATAACTGTGAATTGTTACACGAAATGTTTGAGCTCAGGGGTCATATTTGCGCAGTCTGCAGCGCAGCAATGCGTTCTCACAGTATTGGGGAGATATTATTCCGGCGGATGCTGGAAGGGTTTTGACCTGTCTAGCCTCGACACACACTCAACATCTTGTCCAGTGCTGCTCCTGCTCAACAGGGAGGTGCAAGAGAGACACAATACCACCACTCATTGACCAGGTTAATAAGTATTCTGTCTTGGTTCGAGGCGCTGATGCTCTCTACCTTCTAATACACTGCATGTGTGTTTCAGCCTTCAAAGCTGCGTGCTGACCTAATGTCTGCCTCACACAGCTTTTGTAAACTAATGAATGACAGGGGCCAGGGAATCTGCTCTGTGACTGAAACAGACCAGTGCTGTGCGTGGGAGTGTGTGCTTGTGTTCGAATTTGCACGTATATAACTCATTTCTTCTCCAACACTCCCATCTCATCAACCTTCTTGTTGAGACCGCTTCCATGTTTGCAGAAAAAAGATTTGAGTGGATAGATGTGTGCATGTGTAGTGGACAAGAAGTTGTGAGTTGGTCGCAACAACTGCATTGTCGTGATTTTGTCCTGTTTCAAGCATTACAGGTTTTTTTTATTGTTAGTTTAATCTTTGTCTGACAAAAGGGATTTTACTGCAAAATTCTTAAAATTCCCAGTTCAAATAAGAAAATCTGAATTCTGTTTAGATTTTCTTAATTTTCAAAAAAACAAAAAAAATATTGAGAAACAGCATGGATTGATTCATTTTTCACAAATCATAAAATGCAGGTAGATGTCCCAAGACATCCCAACACATAATCAGGTCAGAAGGAATATCTGGTCTTTCCACTGACCTCTGGGTCACTCTTGGGTCTTCTTCCAGTGTGACATGCCTGCAAAGCCTCCAAAAGGGGGCTGGTTGTATGTGCCAAAGTGTAAAAATAAATAATAAAAGTAAACTTGTAATCAATAAGACCTTTGGCTGAAAAGATGGTGATATTTAAAGATGCAACTGTGATATTACTACTGAATTCTGCAGATGTTATTTTACAAATATTTGTTTCTTAAACATTGCTTTTGCTAAAAAAAAAAAGAAACTAAAGTGTGGCTAAATAAACCAACACAAACATAGGCATGTGTGGACAGTGACTGTGTAGTATGTGTGTTTTATTGTGAGTTTATTTTGGCATGATTTAAAAAAAACGTAAAAAATTAAGGCAAGACCTTTTCACCTCAAATGACCCATATCTCGACTATTATTAAAAGTTCTTGCTTCAGATTTAGGAACCAGCAGGTGCCATGAATTGTCCAGCTGGTTTGCTCAGCCAGAGGAGAGCAGTAATGCATGAGGGACGCAAACCATCAGAGTCAGAGGAGGGACAGAGCAGCCCATGCCATGTCCAATTGGCACGTGTTGTTTGTTTGCAGGAAGGTGCCGTTTGTGTGTGTGTTTGTGTGAGTTGCAGAGAGAGACTCCTTGTTGAGTGTGTTTCACAAGATGACAGCTTGATGAGAGCGCCTGACTGGCACTTCCTGGCATTGTCAAATGCCAAAAGGAATTGTTTGCGAAGGTTTGTCTACATGCAGCCATTGGTGCGCAGCCATGAATCAGGAGTTCATGTGATCTGCTCTCTAATTGTCTTGTTTAGATCTTTTCAAAAGGAAGAGATGGAAAATTCCAAACCTTGGAGGTCATGCACTCGAGCTACCAGACCGTTTTTTGTTTGCACATGGAAGACACAAAAACGTAACAGTCTATGTTTACATAATTTTATAGCTTTTTATGTCAGGCGCCAAGAAGAAAAACAACACTTGCCTGCAAGTTAGTTGGTGATTTATGTCATGTTTGGACAAGTGTGAGCAATCCATCTTTATAGATGGTCCTAAAAATCTTGCCATTATTTCTGAAAAACAAGCATGCATTTAAATCAGATGCTTAATTTTCAGATTTAGCTCACACTTTTAAAAATTTGTTTTTAAGTTTATAACTAAGCGGCTGCCTTTTCAATGTTACAGTAGTGTGGAACTGCAGATTGTGTTTTGTTTTCATAAATATGTATGAAGCAGCACTCTTTTGTTTCTTCCGGCCTTATTCCAGTAATCATACTTTTTAGAAGCCCTGTCATAGTGAGACACCTCACAATTACTTATCTGCATTTTGTTGAGATGTTTATAATTCCCACAACCCAATACAGAAGCATGGACTCAAATTACAGGCTTTGAGTTACACGGTGAGAACTTATTTATTGTGGCACCTTCTCTTTCTCTGCTGGTGTCAGTCGACTACAAAACCTAATTAGTGCTTTCAGCTCAACACCCATTAGCTGAAACCCGATACTTGGCCTGGTGTAGAAAAATAATTATGACATTCCTCTTATAAATCATTGGTTAGATCATGAACCCCTTTCAATGGAAATATGATTTCCCACTACAAATTGTCCGACTTGTTTTATGTTCTCCAACACATAATTAAAGCCGTGGCGTGTGAGAGGAAGTAATTTTGTTCAAAGGCTTTTGGCAGCAGTAGCACAGCTATGTCTTTTCTGCTTGTTTAGAGAGCAGCTACTGGCAGACCTGGACATGTGAGCTGTGTAATGGATTAGGAACAACAGCAGCAACATGTGTGAATAACCTGTGTTTGTCAGACAGCCAAGAGACATGGGAAATGAAATACATCACGGAGCAGCAGAGGTGATCTTGGGGTCATCAGATACAGCAAGGGCCACTGGCACGCCACTTTTGGGCTCGGAGAAAATGTGTCTACACATTAGGGTTGCGGGGGCAAAACAAGCCCGCTTCAGTCTCCTGGGGAGGTTGCCTTCTAACCACAAGCAGCCATGCGTGACCCAGTGAGTTCAGCCTTGCTGAATGAAGACCACAGAGGAAAGAAAAAATGTCTACGGAGGAACCTACATATGCTGAACATGTATTAGGGCAGCTGAAAGCTTGTTATAGGCAGGGATGACATCCACAAAGATGTGAAAGGCCAGAAATTAGCATTATTTGGCAATATTCTCACTAAAACCAGGAAGATAGAGCACATCACCTAAAGTCTTTACACTGACTCCCTGTACCTCAGAGAATAGACTTTTAAATACTTCTGTTAGTTTGTAAATCACTGAACGACTTTTCATTACAACACATTAAAGATCTGTTTTTGTATCAGCCTCCCAGACCACTCAGGTCTTCTGGTTCTGGTCTGCTCTGCATCCCCAGAACTAAACATGGAGGAACAGCATTCAGCTTCTATGCCACAAATCTGGAACAAACTTCCAGAAAAATACAAAACAGCTGAAACCCTGGGTTCCTTTAAATCAGGACTAATTGATTTAAATTAGTCTAAACTCTGTTTAGAGTTGCCTTTGAACCGTAGAAAATATAATGTTGACCAACATATTTGATGTGTTTTGGTGATTTTGATGATTGCACCCATCAAAATGTAACATTTGTTACTGGATTCTCAATTGTTGACTGCATGATGTTTGTATGAATTTTTTATTTTTTGTTTTTATGATGTAAAGCACTTTAATTCAGCTTGTTGCTGAAATTTTCTATACAAATAAATTTGATTGATTATCTATCTATCTATCTATCTATCTATCTATCTATCTATCTATCTATCTATCTATCTATCTATCTATCTATCTATCT
>CAEFZY010044498.1:0-67972 GCA_903066815.1 Brachyrhaphis roseni
TATATATATATATATATATATATATATATATCAATATATATGTATATTGATGTATATTGTATATTGTATATTGTATATTGATGTTAAGATGGAGGTTTTGGTAGTAAAAACCTCCATCTTAACATGGAGGTATTGTTGTCTTTTGATATGTTCTAAATTGAAATTGTATTTATAAATTTAAACATTTGAATTTGTCTCGATATTTACTTATGTGGAGACAAGACAAGTTGATACAGTATTTCAGTATTATTCGTCACTGCATGACAAGTAATAATTTAGATTCTACCAAATAGGCTCTAGTTGTTATCACTTTAACAAATTTGTCACTGATAAAAAAAAAGGTACAAAAACTGTGTTTCTTTCTCCACTCCTTTATTTGCGAAAGCTGAGCCTGTGCTGTGCTCTGAGAAAGGTGACCCAGATCAACCCCCCATCCCTGCCTTCCCATTTGGCCCTGCTTGTCATGTGTTGTCAACCACAGCAGAAAAGTGGTCGCAAACAGCCAGAGAACAACACAAGCTTACCCTTCCAGGGAATGCTCTGCTTTTCTTTGAGAGGGACAAGGAAGACACCCTTCAAGGGTTTGTGGAAATAAAGTCCAAAACCCTTATATTTGTCACAAAGAATTTAAATGCAAACAAAACAACGCAGCCCTTTGTTTTTTATCCGAGGGCACCTTTTTGCAGTGGCGGTGATCTAACCTGTCAGGCCTGTCAGTGTGTGGCGCTGTTCCCTTTTGCAGTTGGACACATGCGGTTTTAAAGTTGACAGAGAATAAAGACTCTTCTGCATGCACGACTAAATGGCACCACTTAGGGAACCCATTTCTGTTTAGCCAGCGAAAAGACAGAATAGAAGACTTGGGTGGCACTGTAGTGTCTGAACCACATCAAACTTCCAAAAGACAGCTTTGGGATCATTACTTTGCAGAAACAAAAAAAAGCCACAAACTCATAGGAGAAGGTGTCTACTTTTGCTTAATGCAGAATCTTTCCTCTTTACATAGGATCAAAGCTGCTGGATAATAAGATATGTTGAACGTATCAAATGTTTGGACCCGTGAATTTCTTCAAAGAATAATCATTGGAAGGACAAACCTAAATAAACGAATGGTGGTGTAAATAAGGACAATGTTTATGTGGTGCACTGAAATAACTTTTTTATATCTTAAAAGGTACCAAACAACACATCTGAATTAGTCAGAGCTTTCAGAAAAAAAGGAGACACCATAATGTCACCCTCCAACTGACTTTCCAGAATGACCACATTCATGTAATAATTAATTTTAAAAGAATAATATTCAGCTGTTTCCCAGACAGTTATCATATTTAGTAAAAATTGTATGCAAACACAACAGTTTGTGTTGGGAAAGAAGAATCTGCTTCATCTAAAAAAAAGAGGGTAGCAAGCATTCCCTGATGATGAGTAGTTTTTGTGTGTTCAGCTGCCTGTGAGCCTCGAGCCGCAGATTTTAGACCTTGAAAGTCGCTACAGTCTCTCTGTCTATTCAAAACGTAACATAAATAGGAACATTGTCGTGCATTTGTGAGTGTTATCAAGCTCGAGTCTGCTTTGCTGCTGCAGTGTGTGTATGCATTCGAGGTGTTACCTAAATTGACAGTAAGACGGACACGACCACTCTCCAGTTCCAGACGCAGGGTGTCGGCAGAGTCCCGGGATGTGGTGGCTATTAGCAGGCCATAGGCCCGTTGGGAACGGAATCGAAGAGACACATCTTCGGCTTCGGTGTGCATCACCACTGGGAGCTGGACTTTCATAAACTTACTGCCATCGTAACTGAGAATGGTCGCCTCTGCAGAGGGAACAAGAAAGAAAACATGATGAGTGAACGGTAAAATAGACTGCGGCAATTTTATGGAAAACCAATGACCACGGCTGTCAGCTCAGTGTAAAGTGATGTTCTATTTGTTGACAAGGTTTAGTGAGGCGACCTTCAATCCAGTCTCAGAGGAACGATGAATCGATGAATTTAAGAGGCAGAGGGAGAGCCGAAGTCTTCAAGCAGTGAATGTGAATGTAACTCCCAGACAGATGCTGTCTGTGTTTATTCAGTAAACGGCTTTCAATCCCAACAAAAACTGTGAGTTATTTTGATAAGTGCCGTAGAGTGGTGGTGAAGTACTTACATCCACTAACCTTGACTGTCACACAAATTTTGACCAATTGATGATTCATTTGTAGGATTCTCTTTTTTTAGGGTGGATTAATGAGACAAGTTTTAAGAAACAAGCATTGCCCATGCAGTGCAGATTTTCACGACGCTATTTTTACGCTCATTGGCTGTAAAAGTCAATGAGGTATAAAACGAGAATGCCAGTTTTAAACATGCTGAGTTATTGCAAAATGGAATCTATCCAGGTAAGATACCTAAAACCACTTTGTAAAGACTTGTCACATGTCTAGTTTCCCAGAGCACTTTATGCTACAGCTGACAGCCACTCAGACTCCCTCCATAAACTGAAGTTTCTTTGCCAAATTAGATTATGAACCCCTTCAGTATAAACACACATCATTTTGCCTGGAAAGGAAGGAGACAGAGATGAATCAGTGCAAAATATTACATGTAAAGAAATAAAACTAAACCTGGCAGTATTGCTTTAAGTTTCCAGTAGATAATAGTATAGTAGTTACTGTAACAAGAAAAGTGTTTTGTTCTCAGTACATGTTTAGCACAAGAAGGTCCTCTGATCTTCATGATCAGAGGACCTTTCTTGTGCTATGATCACAAGAAGGTCCTCATCTTCAAGATTTGTCAATCTTGAAGATGACAAATCTTGAATCATGAAGATGGATTAAACAAGCATAAGCCATGAGTTTGATTGTAGATGTTCAAAGAAGCCAAAAATCTGCTTTGCTCTTATAGGCAAGAAAATAAAAGCTCCTAAATGTTTTATTTATAAGATCCTCACTTTAAAGTATTTGATTTGCTTCTTTAAGCTACTGTTAGAGATGCTCAAGATATGGATTTTCAAATGCTAGTGCAAGGTTATGATATAATTGCATGAGTACATATAAATTATACCAAAGTAACAACTATTACTGCTGGAGAGCTGGGGAAAATAAAAGGAGTGCTAAAGGGAATGGGAGATGGTGAGCTGTGGAGGCGACAGGGTGCCAGTACACTCACACCAGCCTCATCCCCACTTTCTCATCACACAGAGCCAGTGTCACATCCATCCCTTGGGATGACTCTGTCACATTCCTCACCCAAATCCAATTTCTCCACGCCCTCCTGGGGTAGGCTGCAGATGATAGGGCGTTTGACAAACAAGAGTTCACTGCTAAACTGTTTGCTTTCTGCCAGGCAGCTGAAGCAAAGAGCTGCTTGGAAAATGTTTGAAGGTGCTAAACAACAATAACAGAACACGGTGCAAAATCTATGCAGGAAAATAAGGATTAGGATAGGATTGAAGGAAATTGTTTATGTCTATACTGCTGAACAATGAGTACCAGAATAACAAATCAGCAAGTCCTTGTGTACCTCATCGTAATTGCTAAAGTGCTCTCATTAAAAATGGAAACAAGCAAGAAAAGTCAAATACAGTGTAAAATAATCAAATATCTTGATTATGGAGAAAATGAGCTCATCTATACCCTAAATTGGCTCTGCAGCTTGTCATTACTGCTTAACTTAATTTCCAGCTGCATGCAATCAGCATCATTAAATTTGATGAATCGACTCACATCATTATGAAAAGACATACCTACTTCATTGTTAGGGAGGGAAAGACTCCTGTATAGTAAATAAACAAGCAGTCAAGTAATTCTATTCAAATCACTGCTGCAGCAAAACAATTTCATCCAAGACATTTCTTCACTTAAGATTCATATCAGAGATTGTTTAAAATGCTTTAAATGAGAAAGTTCCAGAATAAAGATATGAAAATATGGAGAAAGACCTGTGAGGGAATATCACCTAATGCAAAGTGAGCACCTGTCAAAAATCCAATTGTGCAAGTCCAGTCATTTTAATGCCATCCCCATGCTCAATATCAAAATAAATTGAGGGGACAGGAGCTACAGCTTGTGCCTGTGCCAACCCGAGCAGGAGGCTGTCACAAGGGATGTGGAGCACAGCGGACTAAACCAAATGTTTATTTTCATTCCCGTAAAAACCACAATGTGGGACAATTTTCCGATTGTGTGATGAAGTAGTTGCTGGAGTGGGAGCTCTCTCAGAGAAGGCTATATGACAAACAAGGGAGGATCAGGTAATCACAAATAAGAACCCAGTTGTCTTCCATTGTCCCCCAAGGAGAACCAACTCTTTGCGAAGAGAGAGCTGTCACCTACATGTCACAGAATTCCAACGTCCCTCAGCAACAGGGCACTGGGAACAGTCTGATTCAGAAAATTGTAGGAAAAAAATGCTGGAGGCTTTTGGAAAAAAATCTATATTTCACACTCATGATAAACAACAAGAAATGGCTCAGCTACATCATACATAATTTAAGACATTTATGTCTTTGAGAATCACAGCATATATATTCCAAGAAATAAACTTGGTAGCTATTAAAACACCTTATATGCTGAGAATGTTTCTGTAGACAGAAGAGCTTCTTTCTAGATGTGGCTACATAGGTAAGCAGCAAAATGACCTACTTCAGTTACGAATCTCTATGACCTTAAAGCAAAGTCTGCTTAGCTGTTGAATAAAACCAAAATTAGGAGATATATTTTTTTAGAATGATGGGATTGGTAAGTTGAATTTTGTCCATGAGGACCACATCTGTGACAGGAAGAAAGTTGAATATATGTCTAGCTAATGGAGAATTGCCAATCATAAGGATAAGGAATAAGCATGTAAAATAATGGATGGATGGGTATATTACAGACAAAAAGCTTTTGCTGTTACATAAACAGCACAGGAAAAATACTGTCTGCGAAAGCTGGTTGTATGTTTTGGCACATATTGTCAACATGTTTTCTTTAGAGATTTTTGTTTTTATAATGCTTTGAAGAAAACTTATAACTAATCTTATTTTTAAAAACTGAACAAAAGCATAGACCTGATGTCTGACTTGTTAAGAGTTGATCCTTCATTGCAGAGCACATTAAAGCATTGTGCAAAGTGTCAGCTCACATGAGCAAATGTCACAATACATCACGTGTTTGTCTAGCATACTGTATACTGAGAGCACACTTGTTCAACCATCTGTACTGGGATTTATTATCTACATTTATATTTATTCTTAGGATGTAGATTTACGTAAATGCTCATCCAAACACTCAGTCCTTGTGAAAAAACACACACACACACAAAAAAAACAAAAATGTGAATGCTGTCAGTGAAGGAATCCAGCATATCACATATCTCATTAGGGATTATGTGCATGTGCAGCAATCCACCTACTAGACCATCTGGGACGCTGATTTACCCTTGCACTGCAAGACTAATATTTGGGCTAATTAGCAACTGGAGGAACAAGAGGAAGGGGAAGGCGTTTGGGATGCATGTAGGAAAATTGCTTTGTCTGCTCAATTAAAATCTCTCAAAACAGGACGAATAGCTCTATGCCTCTTGTCTGAAGCTCCACCTCCTGTTCCTTCCAATCGTTGCTGTCATCCTCCTCTGCCATATGCAGTAGCTGTATTTTGCCACCGGGTGGTACACCATGCATGGCTAAGTGAGAGCTGGGGTAATTTTTCTGACAGCTCCTCAGCCTGCTGGTGCCTGCTTCATCCTACCAGTGCAGAGGCAATCTGGAGCCATCAAAACAGCTGGCAGCGCGCCAGGGCCCATCCGTCCCACTGCTCCCACTCACACTCTCACTAATGCCGGTCTTACACAAAAAAACACAGACAGCCAAAGAATGAAAGTTGGACAGACAAGCAGAGATGTCAGAAGACTTTCAAGTGTTGAGAGAGATGACAGAAGGTCAAAATAGAGGAAATTTCAGAAGCTTCGAGTGCAAAGCTTGTTGAATTGACTGTTTTCTCTTTCTGATTTTAGACAAAGCATTTTACATGTATTTAAATCCATGAACAATTTCAGAAATATGACATTTTCTTTCTTGACCAATTTCTTTGTTAAATAATTTCTGTCAGCTAGAATAGAAATACATGTAAAAACTGTATGAATAAACATAACTGGCAACATCTTTATAAGACAGAGGATTTTTATCTTTGCAGTTTCTCAATAAAAATAATGCTATTTGCAAATTAAACAGAATTTGATCTCGAGGAAGAACTATATTAATGAATATGAATAACAATTTAAGTGACTCCTAAGCGAAGAAAAGGCAAAATTACACAAATTATTGTCTTGAACTGTAGAAAACAGTAAAAAAAATAAAAATAAAAAATACCAGGTATTCTCATTTTGCTATAAGGCAATCCTACTTACATGCAAAATTAAAAGAAAAAAAATAAACTTCTGACTTCATTGCAATCTTAGACTACTACTTTCTTAGTATTAAGCTGAATAACCAAAGAGTTGGTACAAGTCACATTGTTAAAATGTTTATGAATTTTCATAATTTTTTATTTCAAATTATTACAAAGCCTGTTACCACAAGACTGCCACTATTAAGGCCTAAAGATCAGGACGTGTAAGAAGAAGTCATAAAGTCTACTTTTACTGTGTGTATCATATGTAAGGTTTGATCTGACCAGTAGTGTGAACACATAAATCCGTATAAAAATCTGAACAAACATGTTTAAAAATATCAACTGTTTCAGGCCTCCCACTTTTAAAATTGCAAGTTGGAGGAACTTGTTTAATGTTCTCAGAAGCAGCAATTCAACTCTCTGCTTCCCACAGAAATCATTTCTGCAGGGTCAGGGGTAACTCTGCTTTAGCCAATACATAGAAGTCTAATATTTAGCTGTATTGTCCCATTTCTCTTTTCTGGAGGAGACACACATAAGTATTCTGCACAGGGGCTAGTCATGAATGAATAGTTTGATGAGGCTAATGGCTGGCAGAAGACAGCCAATTTAAGGGTAGACGTGCATGGTAGACGTGACCAGTAGTGTCTCAGTGGTGCATCAGTCACCTATCACTCAATATGGTCCCGCATCAGCCAAAAAAGATTCCTGACTCATTCTGTTGGCATATTTTCTGGCTCTCTATACTCAACAGTACTGTATGTTATTCCTTATTTATTTGCTGTATTCGATTTGGTGGTTTAGTAACCACCTGAATGACTGGCTTTTGGAATTCAAGATGAACTTAAAACATTAGCCCATTTAATAATAAGCTACTTATGTATTGTCAATATTCACTGCACAATTGCTATTTGTTGCCTTTAAAATTACCTTGATTCTTCGCATAGATGCAACAAAGTTTTGAAAACAGTTAAGGTTTTGAAGACGGTTCATATATGAAGATCGCATCAGCTGCAGGAGCTTTTGGCTAGATGTAGGTTAGAAATCCCCCTTTCCATCACATTTCAAGATGCTCTACTGGCATGATGGGATCCAGTGACTGTGGAGGCTGTAGGAGTCCAGTGAACTCATTGTGATATTCACAAAACCAGTTTGAGATAATAATAGTGTTGTGATATGGGGCATTATTCTACTCAAAGTAGCCATTAGAAAATGGGTAAATGTGGTCAAAATGAATAGTAAGAACTTGTCCATCAGTCTCTACAATACATGGCAGGGCAGATGCATGCTTTTTTGTCAAATTCTAACCCTACCACCTGAAAGTTGAACAATTAATTGAGACTAATTGCACCAGGCAACGTTTCCCATATCTGTTGTTCAATCTCTGTGAGCCTGGGTGAATTATAGCCTCAATTTGCCATTCTTAATTGCACCTCGTGCGATCTTCAGTCACTGTAGCCCATATGTGTCAAGGTTCAATGTATTTTGCCTTCAGATATGGTACTCCACATACCGTTTAAACAAATGGTTGTTTGAACAGTTACCGCCAATCTATCATCACTAGCCATTCTTCATGTTAACTGTTGTGTTCAGAAAATACAACAGATACTGCATGTTTCAGATGCGGTCCTCATGGACAGTTTTGGCAAATCTTTATAAACCCTAAAAGATATTGTGAATGAAAACACGTCAGTGGATCACCAGTCTCTGAAATATTAAGATCAGCGGCAATGCATTTTCTATTTCTTCATTCTGATGCATGATTTCAACTTGAACAAGTTATCTTCAGCACATGAAGATCGCTAAATGTACTCAACTGCTGTTATATATTTGTCTGCCTTGCTGATTGTATTTGCAGCTATAAAATAATTATCAGTGCTTTTCTCTTCCTTTTGTGATTACATGAGTAATCATTTATTGCCAAGTGAAAATCTGGTCCTGAGAATTTTCCCTGCAGTCACATTTATGACATACAGAAATATAAATGCTTTTGCAGGTGAATAAAACTGAATAGTTGCGATTTTATCTCAAGATGTGTCCCGTTAGGTTTTCATGCTTTGCAATACCAAAGAATTCACCAGCAAAGAATACACTTGTCAGTTATATGGATAAAGAATATCCCAACTGAGGATTCCACAGTTATAAAGGTTACGAGGAAGAAAACAAAGTCCTACCTCTTTCACAGGAGCGTCCCAAGTATCCAGTTCCAGAGCAGTCGCAGACATATCGGTTCCAGCCCTCTCTGCAGACCCCATTGTTTTGGCAGGGGTTGCTCAAGCACTGCTTAGGAGGCTCTTTAGAGCATGAGGGTTTCACCCCAGCAGCCTTCTGGATCTCTGCAAGACGTCGCACATCCTTACTCTGTCCGTCGATAAATAAATCTCGAATGCAGCCCACGTAGCCATAGTTGAGCAATGCTGTCCACACCTCAGTGGGGAACACGAGGCCCATCTTGTTTTCTGGCAGACCCCCAAGGTACAGATTGTCATCCAAGTCCAAGATCTCACTTTCTCCAGGGGCTGTGTAAGCAGTACGAAGGGTATTGATAGAGATAGTACCTAAAAAGAAAGCAATAAAAAGATACAGTTGGATGGATAAAACTTGTTATGCAAGGCTGTGTATCAGATTATAAAATATATTGATGTCTTTGGATGCAAAAAAAGCAGTTTGGTCACTCAAACAAAAGATACAAACTTACAAGAAATGCCTGTTTCAACCCAGTTTAATGAAGAAATTAGCTTAATTAGGGTTATATATCTGAACAGGGTCAGGATTTTCTTCATTTAGAATGACGGATGACTGTTGATAAAAGTTATTAATCACAGGCCGCTGGTCAATTAGAAATCTAATCTGGGATCCCTGAGAGTATCCTCTCCATTTTCCTTGGATTTCCCCTAATAAATCTTCTTTATCTATAAAGCCGTGGTCATAAAAAGAAAAGTAAGGAAAAGAAAAATCATCACCCTCTTTATCATTGCAGACGTCCTCTACCACCACCCTGTCCAAAAAAGTGGGGGTGGGGGACAACATCGTAACCATCTTTTTGAACTTGATTAACAGACTGCAGGCTGAGGTTTTTTCACCCTGTCTGTGCCTCTCCAACACATAAACCTGCAGTGGGAGTTTGTGTGTTTCTTGGCCATGATTTATCACTCTCATTCAGGTTTAATTCTCGATCTGGAGCACCGTAAACAACAGCGGACATGACTGGACTGTAAAGCTTCAAAAAGGGAAGGCCTTACTGTGGGACTCAGACCGAGTGATTAATTTGTATATGGATCTGTCACTCTGAGCGTAGGACCCATTGTGGACTTTAATTAATGGTGGCTGCCTCGTCTGCCCGCATCCACATCGAGTAATCCATACACTGTGCTGCCGAAGATCAGCACAAGCATTGGTAGAGAAAAAAGTAGGCTAAGGATGCTCGAGACTACAATTGCCATAAAGTTATAATTTACATTTTGAGTGGCGGAGGCATGCCTTGGCAGATATGAAAGAGCTATTAGCAGACTGCTTCGGGCTAAATGGCAAGACTCCAGTGTGTGTGATAGGACCACAGCTTCAGATGACTTTTCAAGTCAAACTGCTTGTGCTTGGAAACAAGCCCTGAGCCACACATACATTTTCAATACAGCTAGTTGATATAATTAAAAATAATAATTAGACATTAAAATGGGTTTTTCACATTTCATTACAATTGTTAGCATGTTTAACTGTATAAAACACAATTATGTAATTAATGCATTTCATTTATTTTTGCTCTTTTGTCATTGCAATGTTTTTCAAAGATTTTATCCAACAGAAATTAAGCTCTTTAGAAATAAAATATATGCTAATAATCTTGATTATGCATGTACTGTATAGTCAAGGTGAGTCAGCCTACTCCGAAAAATGCATGAGAGAGAGACAGCTAAATACCTAGTGCACAATGATTAACCTGGTGCACAGTAACATGTTCCAGCTCTCTTCTCAGGGTCTTGGCCCCAGGCATCTGTTCCAAGCACTTTCCTGCCGTCACCCACTGCCCCTGCTCTCTCCAGCACCAGCTGTTGAGACTTCTAAGCTCTGCACACTTGGCATGGGCCACCCGTCATGCAGCCAGAACAGCTCCCTTCAGGTTACAGCTAACGAGCTCACTACATCAAACTCATTAGTGAGAAAACTTTTCCCAGACTGCAGGTGCCCAGCTGAAGAATAAACATCACTACGATCAGGATGAATTGTGACATAAGTGTCTACACTCTCAGTTTTGACATATCGCACCCTGTGGAAGTAGGAAGTGATTTGGATGATTGTTCTGTGAATAATACATTTACAAAGTAAATACTGAAGGAGTCATTATCAAGCTAATAGCCCCTTATCGTAATCGGGCCATATTTATACTTACTGGAAGTCTCACAGTCACTTACACTCATAGGCAGCAAGCTAAGAAATTGTGTTCTTAGAATATGCTGTTCTAAACTGATCTTGGCTTAAGCTGATGCAAGTGGAAGATGGATGCCATCATCACTGAGGCCTCGGACTCAGGATGCTCTGCTCACTTGTCATAGTCCTCCAAGGAATTGTATAAACATAGTCAAACTATGTTATGCCTGAAGCCACTCCAAAATCCTATGGAGACATGAGCCAGTGTCTGGCAAGAACCATGGGAAGTGCAACACATATGTAACGACTGAAGGACAGGAAGTGTTTGTGATATTAGCAGCCAAAATGGGTATATGAGACTGATTTATTTGAGCAAATCTTTTAATAGACATAAAAGAGTAATAAGTGATAAATATGGTGACTTAATGACAAACACATACAGAAATAATGTGGCTGCAAAAGTAGCTGTGCACTTAGTTCAGGACTTTAACTGGACCATTTTAAGATATGGATATGCTTAGATCTAAACCAGGTGTGTCCGGTTCCACTCATCCAGGCATGCTGCCCTACTTATCTAAGATGTCACTTTACTTCAACAAAGCTGATTCCAATGTCAAAATTACACTCTTAGCTTGTCACCTGCCTCTGCACAAGAACCACTCATGTTATTTAAGTGTGCTCAATCAGGACAATATCTGAATCTGAAACATGTAGGACACTGCTGGAGACTGACTTTGTAAACTGTGGCTCTTAACAATTTTACTGTAGCCCTGGTTACAGGATAATAAGGCTATTATCCTGTTGGAAAATAAACTTCTGCCCCAGTTTCATGTCTTCAGTTTTCCTTTCAGAATTCCTCTATATTGAGCAACATTCATCCTCCACTGGTCTCTGACCAGTTTCTCTGATTACTGATTAAGTGAGTTAAGGCAATCGGTTGCACTTGATTATATTAAGGACACATTTCTATTTCTCTCTCTGTATCTCACTCTCACCTAGCCCGCAAGGAGCACTTTATTACCAAACCGTATCACAGGGGTCCAAATGACAGCTCAGATCCCTCTCACACCTTCTGCATCAGCAGACTGGCTGAACTTGGCATGAGATCCTGTAACCCCACTCACACATCCCCAAAACATGTTAGACAGGGGATTACTGCAATCCAGTTAGGGCGGTACGGCCAAGTCTCCCCGATGTGATTGGATTCTCAGCGGGAAAAGAAGCCAGTAAGGTGGCTGTGAGGATGAAGAAAGTGTTGTCTACATTTCTGCTTGCTCTGTATCTGTTCCTTTACTCTTTGTGGGCATGTTTCAGTTTGAAGCAGTGGTGTGTCTGTGTGTCCTCAATTGAATCTCTATGTAATGTCCCTGGTGAGAAACTCCAAGTACTTCCAGCCAAGAAACCCTTACTTAAAAACACAGCGTCTTGTAGCATCACTAATGCAATGAGGTTAGAGTATGACTTTAAAAAGCAGACGTCTGTTTGCCGGTTTGGTTCCCATTGGAAGAAGCCAGTAAATCAAATTGGGAAGAGATCATTATTTGTAAAAGTCAAAGTTGCTGGAAATGTTGCTCATAAAAGACCGAGGTGTGAATACTTGTTTCAGGTAGTGTGTATTGATAAAACACAGTACATAGATGAAAAGTTTTGTGCATTGTGCTTTCAAGAGACTTAAATAATAATAACAATAATAAATTATTTTCTTAAGATTTAAAAATTATCTATCTTCAGTCCAATATCAAAAAGTACATGATAGGGACACTGCAGTGTAAAGGATAGCTAGCCCTTAAGAACAAGAGTAAGGACAGGGAATTTATTAAGTTTTACATGTGACTCTCAAAGAATGGCAAATATTTTATATACCGGCTAGGATAGGCCTTTCTGTCTGAAGGAGTGGGAGTTATGTTACTGTTATGCTATGAAATTGTTGTGTTGTTTTTGTTGTGATGGCATTTCTGGATTTAGGAAGGTTCTTGAATGTGATTCTAATGTTCCGTGGCCTCTTGACTTGTTGGTCATCAGAAAATTTGAAGGAGAAGTTCATGGCAAAGCTACTACCTAATTGTGGCCACATCAGGCTGACAGTACTCCACATTGTCACACTGTTGTACCATTTTGGAACCATGGCTACTAAGCAGATTAGGTTTCCACCACTGCTCTGGCTGCAACAATAAACATTTTACCAAGCACTTAAAATTAAGAATTTATGGACAAAAAAAAATCTGACATCTATTTGCCGGTTTGGTTCCCATTGGAAGAAACCAATAAATCAAATTGGGAAGAGATCATTCTCAATTTGAATGAGCTCCCAGTGGAGTAGGGCTTCTAGCTGTGCATACATCTCCAAATTGCAAATACATCCTAGAGCAAATGTAATACTTCTGATGGCAGCACTATGATGTTTTTATAAAAAGCATAAGGGGGAGAAGTATGTGGTGAGTACTAATATCACAGTAGGCTCATGCACGCCTTCATATTGAAATGAGGTTTTCCGTCCTACTTTAACACAGTCTTGGACAGCCTGGAGTCTGTGGGCAGTCTTAATCTGATGTAAAACTGTATGATATTGGTACCTAATTTAGCCATTATGTTTGTATGCTTTGGATTGATGTGTCTATTTCAAAAAGTATTTTTATGTCCCCTTTACACTCTATGGTATGAGCACTTTGCTACCAGACTTGAAGGGAAGAACAACGGTTACTCTGAAATGTCATTAGTGTACAGCTCAGCACTGTGCAGCAACTGTCTTAGTCCTGGGAGAGACCACCTCCTGTTTCCATGGAAACTTAGGCAGAGTAGACAGAGAGAGCGGTGAGTAAAGAGAACTTGACGAGAGGGCTCTAGGTTGTGTGTGGATGTGTTAGTGTAAGTGAATGTGAGTAAGTATGTGGGGGTGGATGATAGGAGAGCACTAGACAGATAATGAACACAATCTAATTTAGCAAGACATTGTTTCTTATAGTTTGGTCTACCGTAACTAAATGTTGGAGATTTATGTTTTCAGCAAAGTCAATGTTGGAGATTTATGTTTTCAGCAAAGTCAGTTTTCTGTTTCCTCTAAAATGAAAAAAAAAAAAACAAAAAAAAAAACACTTAGTGACAATTTTTTTATAGCATGCAAAAAATTGGAGTTGAATATATATTTAATTTTCTGAAAAATCTAAATGCTTAATTTGACTAACACATATATCAATGTTAAAAAATAGATGATCATGATTTTGACTGTGTTTGAAAGCTCAATTTATAACTGCAACCAAATATTGCTTTGGGGGATAATGAAACAGTTTAATCTAATTTCCACCTCTTGAGATGGAGTGGAAAACATGGTCAAAGGGCATATCTAATTTGCAGCATGACATTGGTAGACCCTGGCTTTAAGCTCACACTAACAAATTGCTGCTTCAATAAGCAACTCAACATAGATTAGAGCGGGGTAGCCTCAGTCTTAGAGGACATGTTGGGCAAAAAGTTATTCTGCTTCAAACACATGCCTGGGATCTCAGTATTGATTGACTGAAGTTGAATTACTGATATCAAAACTATGCATTTCAGAAATATTGAAAAGAATACAATAAGCTTTCAGTGAAAACTTAAGACGATAAAAGATTAAGCATATTTTACTACTTGCTAAAAAAAAAAAAAAAAGTGAACAGCTGAGCTTTTGTTCAAAGTTTCAAATGAACTCAAAAGCAACTCAAAAGGTTGCTCTATCAGGATACTTTCCCCCTCAAATGTCACTGAAGATCAGGTATTTGCCAATTTTAAGAGCTGAATTAGAATGAATAAAGATGTTTAAAGATAAATCTACTTCGTAGTATTCCAGTTGAACTTTCCACAGCTCTGACCTAGGTCAGCTGTCTGGCGGTATTACAGGGTATCATGTGACTCTGAAAGAAGAGAAGCTGCAGTGGCTAACAGTCTCTGAAACTTTACTTTTGTTTAAGTCTTTCAACTAAAATTATGTTTAGTTTCAGACACAATACACTTTTTCAGTTTTTATAGTTTTAGTCTGATACAATTAAACTAAGTCCCAATGCCTTTAAGCGTACTAAGATTTATGGAAAGTTCTTTCACAGAGGAATACATCACTTAGTGCCTTCTAAATTTTAAGTTTGCAAGTTAAACTTTGCATAATTTTAGATGTCCAATTAGTAATATTGAATAGTTTGCAAGTTTTCCGCACCAATATTTTTGTCTAATTTGCAATTTCTTTACATACAGACTATACATTTTTAAAGGTCTTGAAAATTACCTGATCTTCCATCTCGCTGGAAGTCCACATGGTACCATTCACCATCATTGACTTTTTTATTGACTGCTTTGGTCTTCGTGGTTCCAGAGCCCATATCTAACAGCAAGTACAGATGGCCGTCCAGCATCTCAATGGCAAAGAAGTCCACTTTAAGAGTTTGGGGTGTCTTGGAGTCCTTTGGTTGCTGCTTGGGCTTGCCATGACTGAAAAGTAGAAGGCCGTTGGGTTCGGTGGTGCGGAAGTCAAAGGAGATGGACCCCGTCTTTTTGGCGTTCCATTTGTTGAGAATAATAAATGACTCGGGTGTCTCAAATGTAATGGGGTCCAGAGTGGCTACATTCTCACACTTAAAGGCCACAGTGCCATGGATTTTCATCTTGGGGTCACCCTGCTTAGCCAGTCTAGACAACTCGAGCCTCACATCGTTGTTTTTATAAACAACCTGAAGAGGAGAAGGAGATAATAAAATACAATTATTTTTCACAGTCATAAAGATATGCAGTGCAGCCTTGCAAAATGCAACAGTGTGCAACAACTAATCAGCAGTTATCCATGTAGTTTTTAATCCCTGATAACATGTGATAGTTGCCCCCCTAAAAATGGTCAGATTTGTCGAACTGTAGCTAGGGAGTTCGTCTACATAGAACCAAATGCTCACACTTCTCTATACTTTCTATGATTTCACAACAAGTGCACAGTGTATGCTGACTGGCGGAAGGGAAAAAAAAACCCAATACATCTATTTTGATTTTTACTACCGGAAAAACAAGTGAAGATCTCAGTTTACAAAGCAACTTTGATAATGGTTTAGAAGGGAAATTAAGGTAAAATATATTTATAATGCATGTGAGAATTGTGAGGAAAGGGATAAATCTAAACTAGTGTTGTTCACAGGTCTTGTGTAAAATGGTGATTAAAGCCCTGGTTGGAGCTGTAATTATAAAAAAAAGTGGGCAGATGATGGATATGCCTTTCAAAAAATGAGTGCATGAGCTTACTCATCCACTCTGTGGCACTCAGTATCTTGCACTCAATTTAGAAAATTGATTAGGTGAAGATCTCTACAGATTTTAATTCTGCAAACTTTATACAGTATTTGTTTCAGGTAATGCTCTCAGACAATTTGACCCAAACCAGGTTTAGCATCAGTGGGACATGTCTCATGAAGTTCTTCTGTATAAAAAAAATAGAATGCAATTGTGACCTCTAGCTGTTGTGGGAAGAGGGTATGAACTCAATGTCATTCATTTTTAATGCCAGCTTTAACCTATTTAGGGTCACTGGGATCATTTTAAAATAAAATTTTACTAAGTGTAAATAACTCTAAGGTGTACGTATTGATTATGTCACTTGTAAATGCAGTTTTAAACACATTGTAATTATTTTGGGTGTTATGATTATGCAATGCTCTGTACAAGGCTAAATCCTTAAATCCCAATAAAATACATTGTCAATTGTGGCTGTAATGTGACAAAATGTAAAAAAAAAAAAAAAAAAGTTTTGTGGTTGTGAATACTTTGAAAGACATTGCATGTATTAGTAGTTACATTGGCTTATGAACATGATCTTTTATTTTATTTTTTAACAAGTTTAGAGTGTGAGGTTAAATGTCTCATGAAGTTCTTTTGTAAATGCCAGTGATTGTTCCTGAATAAAATAACTGTTGCTATCGATCAGAACATTATACTGTGAACTAAATAGGTAACCACAGTGTGTTTAGTTACACACTCAGTGGCACATTAATGTAATTGGCAACAGTCTTGAAATAAATAAATAAAATAAAACACACAGCCACAACCTCGTAATTATCCAATTTTCATGTCTGCTGCAATTATGCAGCTGCCATTGCAGGAATAAGTGTACTTATGAGTAATTTCCATATGAGAAACTAATTAACATTTAGACAAATGTCAAAATGATTAATTAAAACATCAATGTGGTCTTTCTCTTTTCACCTCAAAGAAATAGACACACAAGCTTAAATGTGCGTCAATCAGTTTGCAAATCAAACATTCGGAGGAGTAGAAATTTTTTGTGGAGGAAACAAAACTAATGAAAATAAAGGGGAAAAAAACACTAACACATTCTTTTTTTGCGAAAGATATGAACTACAAACTAAAAGAGAGGTTGTATTACATCTATATTTGGGTCAAATCAGATAAACCTTACTTTAAAGAAAAACAAAATAGCCTTGCTATTGTGTTTCTTGGTATGGAAACTCTTCACATGAAATTGGGGACACTTCCAATGGGATTACATTGGCATACTGGGTTTATTACTATCTCATATATACTCTGGTTAACATTTAAGGAAGATGTAGTTTGAAGCTGCGGATCAGAATTATTTAAGATCATGCTTGGATTTACAGAAAAGCTAAGAGATTCACTGTTGCAGAGTGCTGAACTGCATGAAAACTAGTAAATTGATAATGTAAAGTCTTATTTCCACATACATACCCTTATTTCTTATTTTGTACATCTCAGTGTGTTCTTGACTTAAATGGAATTTTTTTATGATTAAAGAAAAGTAAATAAAAATAGAAAGGTCATCTTATCAGAAAATCATGTCTAAAGAAAGAATGTAGAAAGGAGTAAAGGGATAAAGAATAATATCTCAGCCAGCTAGACTGGAGTCCCTGAGACAAAGTTGGAACGGATAAAGCCAATAAACCCAAATCAATTTTTTATAGTTAAGACAAAGGGCATCTTTCAAAGTTAAAGAAGCTTTGGTCAGAGCTATGCTTTGCTCTGCACTAGTAGTGCTGCACTAATTTGTCATCAAACCACAGTTCTGACAACTGAGCTATTACTGCACCACCGTTTGTTTTGCCATCAGAACCAATAGGGAAGGCATAGCAGCTCAGGCTAGAATCTGCACACAAACACTGCAACAAAGCCCCATGGGGACACACCATCAATCTGGGAGTAGAGCACATGCTGGTAAACTGCATCTTATATGCCATTACAACATACTCAGAGGCTGACCTGTGATGGGGCACTTGTGTAATTCCACAGTATCAGCTGAGATGAAGCTTACCAGTGTAGTATAATGGCAAGGAATATATCTGTCAATTACCTACAAGCTGCATTACAATTTCATAATATATTTGCATACTATTTTGTATGTATTCCAGATAAACAGGTTAATTGTTTGATCTAATTGGAGAAAAAAATAATTTATTGCTTTATAAACTTAATGCTTATTTCTTTTTGCAATGTGACATTTTTGAGGAACATGGCTGCTTTAAAGCAGCACAGTCATTATAAATAACAGTCTTCTCTAGTCCTCAAACCTTTACCTTATAGAAGATGTAGAAGGCATATAAGAGTTTGAGAGCCAGCTTAGTTGCTTCATTGCCTCATGAATAAAGGGGCTACATATACAGCTGGGTGGGAGATTCAGGTACTTTAAAATCAGAAATGAGAACAGTGAGTCCTTTCTAATAGCTGCTAATCCACTAATCATTTTATACACCCTGTAATGAGCTCTCATTTCCTCTCTGACTTTTATGACTCTGACACCATAAAACACAAGTTAACTTATAACAATGCATTTTCTGACAAAGGACAAACCAACAGATAATTTTGCATGAATTGTTCCTTCTGTCAAATTATACTCATGCCACTTTCCACCAGAACTTGCTTGACATTTGATAGTAAACTTTGAAGTTGTTGTGAACAGATCTCAGATAGCCTCATCAAAAACATCACTGAGATCGAGACTGCTTTTCTGGGAAAACCCAAACGTCACTCCTTATCAGCATCCTCAATATTGTGCAGAGTTGATAGTCTCTTTACTTCATGTGGCAAACAAGAACCCCATGAAAAATGAGGAAACCTGGGACATAATCCTGTGTTTCCAGGATCTCTTCTAGAGATGCTGTGGGAACAGGACTTGACAATCTGGCAAACTCTACAAACTGAACATCGAAAGCAAAATCACCAGACTGCTTCACACTTTTCTGCCACAAGCTGTTGAGATGCTGCTCTGCTAAGATTGTGCATTTAATAAGTTGCATGTTTTTTTAAACAAATTCTGCTTTCTTTTATGTATTTATTTCAAAATATGTTTTTATCACACCAGCATGTTACATATCCCAGAGAAACAATGTCTTGTTTTGCTGTATGCTATTGAGTATGTTAACTGTATTTAATTTTATTGTCTTCATGATTTGAGTTGCTAACTAGTAATGGTCACAATGCCCTGGACATACACCATTCTTAATTTAGTTCTTATTACAGTTCCATTTATGCTAATCAGATACCTTTATAAGTCACATCTTGTACCGGACTGGACCCCTTTTCACCTTCAAAATGGCCCTAATTTGTCATGGCACTGACGAACTGACACTGTAGCCCTCTGCTTCAGAGTTTGTCGTCTTGTGTCTCCTGGATGGTAGTCTGTATACTTTCACCTATAAGTAGTGGTTATTTGAGCTTCTATTTCCATTTGATCATTTTGAACCAGGTAGCCCTTTCTCCTCTGACAAGGGCACATCTTTATCCACACAACCTCAACCTGCAGGATATTTTCTCTTCTCTGAAATGGCTGAATGCAAATATCCCAGTCCATTTTCTGAAATACCAAGACCTGCTTGTCAGGCATCAACAACCACATCACGTTTAAAGCCACTTAAAACCGAGTTCTTTCATAATTTAATGCTCAGTTCAAACTTCATGAAGTTGCCCTCACCATAGCTAGATAAATAAATGCACTGAGCTACTGCCCTGTAATTGGCTTATTTGGTATTTGTGTCAACAAGCAATTGGATAGGTTTGCCTGTTCTAGCGGCTACTCAGTGCAATTTATTTTTGTATATAATGTCTTCAAAAAATGCTTGTCAATTTATCAACTGACTGATGTGCTGCAGTCTTATTCAGTTGTAATGATTATGATAAAATGCACAGATTTAAAAGGCAAAATTGCATCACAGATGCAAAAAGAGAAATTTGATTTACCCTTCTTCTCATTCATAGTTGCGTGCTACATGTAAAAGATTGTGAGCAGTTCAGCATAAGTATTAGGGTTAAGGGAGAAATTTTCTATGTTTCTTACAATGACCATGCCCAAGATGCGGCCAGTCTTGTTGCCAGCACATCCTAAGAGACATACAGACAACTAGGAAAGCTTTAGTAACAAGATTTCTAATGACTTGCACATGGCTGGTGTGTAATTTAGACAGTCGGCTAAACAAACTGACCTCAGATCTCCCTGAGATATTATTGACACTAATAGCTTAGGGTTAAGGCATAATACCATATGTAGATACGACAGGGTTAGGAAAATAGCCAAGAAAATATGCCTTTTGAAATTAGGAAATGACTTAACTGACAATTTTGCATTACATAATAATGCCATCAAAAGATTGAGTTGCTGTTGAGGTAAATACACCAGATTAAAAAGTATTAACCTGAAAGAAGCAAACTTAGATAGAGTATACAGTAGAGCTTGCACCCTATGAGCCACCTGGTAAAGAAATTACCTCTTCTTTACTTTTCACTTAATCTCTGGAAGATAAATTGCACACAGTGCAAAGGCTTTTTTGGCAGAGCAAAAGATAAAAAACAAGTGACAAAAAGTAAAATGTCCTGAGGGTTATGAGCTAGATTAGATGGCTGTGAACACATCTTCTGAAAGAAAATACATTAGCCAGCATCGTTATCTGATATATTTGTTCAATTAATTGTTAGCACAAATAACAAATCAGATGCAAAATCAATGCATTTAGGCATTAGATCTGGTTGAGACAACATGCAAAAGTAGTTAATAGTTCACAGCTGACATATACTGGTAGATTTTAATGCAAAATCCACTTTCATGTTTACAAGACTTAAAAAAATGAAAAAAAATCCAGTTAGCAGAACTTTTGCTCATTAAAATGGTTTGCTGATGTCACAGGTCAAAGAAGAATGGGCAGACTGTTTCGAAATGACAGAGAACTGGTAATAAAATGTCCACTTGTTAAAAACCAATACATGCAGAATCTCTGAAAGCAAAAGTCAAACCCTGAAGCAGATGCATTACAGCGGCAGAAGACCAGACTAGGTTTGATGAAAGATTTCAGCTGTAAAATTCATATGATTGGTTGTAAATTTGGTACAAACATGCTGGGGTTATCAACTTTTATAAAAATATATATGTTTTATGTATTTGTTAAAATTATCATTATGTTGTGACAGCATAATATAAGAGCTCATTTGTGAAAAAAAAAAATTGCTCCAGATAAAGTTTTCCTGCAATGGTAAATTGTTTCTCCGCCATTAGGAGATTTAGCATTGCATACCTGAGGATGGCAGCCTTCCTGCTGCCTCTTACTGATTGTGCATTTCTTTAAACAGCAAGGGTAGCAGTGGGAGGAAGTGGAAGAACTTAATTTTTGAAGTAATTTGTCTCAAAAACGAGACAAATTACCTGTCTCATATTATAGAATTTCGACAAATATGTAAAAAACATTTTTATTTTTAAACAAAAGTCACATATACCACCTATAAAGCCAAGACCAATTCTGCCTTCTATCAATATTTCAGGCTGATGTAATGACATGGGGTTTGATTCTTGGGACATTTTCAGTGCTTTAATATCATTTGAGTATTATGAACACAATGAACTCATCTTCTGATAGCTACTTCCAGCAGGTTAATGCATATCATGCAACACAACTCAAAGCATTCTAAACAGATTTCTTAAACATGACTTAACTTCAATGACCTCAGTCTAATTCAGTAGCACAGCAGAGTTGCATCATGGATAGGCAGTTAACATATCTGTAACAACTGCTTGAATCTACCATGTCAATGTAGAGCAAAAATCTGTGAGTGGAATCTTGACCATGAAATAAGGCTGTTCTACATGTAAAATTGGGTTCAACCTGGTAATGCAAGGAGTGAAGTGTTTGGTGACAAAGTGTTGTTTATATTTGCAGTATTTGTGTCACATTTCTAGCACTTGGAAGGCTAATTTCAGTTGACACTAAATATAACTCGGATAGAACAAATATAAATGAAGATAGCGTCTCAGTCGGTTGTTCTGAGCTCATATCCAAATGGAGGTGTGGGGTGAGAGCTGCCCAACTGCTCATGAAAATTCAACTCCCTGATCTCTGGATCACTGTTTCTCTTTGATGTGCACCTGACAGAGCCGCTGGAGAAAGGTGCCGAATTCCACTTTAAGACAGAGCTCAGTGCACGTCTGTAAGTTGGTATCTTTTGTGTTTTAAACATTGAATGTGCACAGAAGAAACAGAACCTGCAAAAAATTGATCATAAAAAGTTTGCATCAAACTATAAGAGAGAAGGAGATGCCAACTAAAAGAGAGTGCTCAGGAAGAGGCAGGGTCAATGTGTGGGTGTGAAGAGCCGGTTCCGGTGTCCTGAGGTGAAGCCAGCTGTACATCCCATACACCCACCAGTCTTAAGAGTTCACAGAGAAGCGGTGTTTACCTCCTTGAGGCAACCCATGAAGTTGTTGCTAACTGGAGATCCAGGAAGGTCTGCTGTACTCGGGCTTCCTCCAACATAGAAAAAGTCGTCTGAGCCTAGCATGGTATAGTCTTCCTGTGTGTATCCTGTAGTGGTCAAAATCCCATCTACGGATATGGTTACCTACACAACAAAGCACAGGGAAAAGACATGCTATAGGGAGGCAGCCTAAATTATGCACTGTTATTCCCTTTCTGTCGTTTGTCATCACATATTTTCCATGTTTATATTCCCAAACCCATTTTCATGTCTGTTTAAATGCCGTTTTTTCTTGTTTTCTTATTATTTTGTCCAGTTTGATTAGTTGGAACCAAAACTGTTTTGGTTATATAGTTAGTAAACTACCCATACTACAGTGTTAGTATTGACTTTAATGCAACTGAAAAATACTTTAGCAGACACAAAAATGGTGTTAGTAAAGTGCTATCTAGGTTAGTTCAACTGGTATTTTAAAATTAGTACATTTAGTACTTATATAAATTAGATCATAACGTGCTACTATGTTAGAAAGGGAGTACATGCAATCACCTTTTTAGAGTAGGAAAAAGATTGGGGTATTAAAAACATGCATGTATTTGTCTTTTCTTTTTGCTTACAAGTAAACAAAAAGAAATGATTCCCAAATTCTTTATTTGGATACTGAATCATAGTGTTTATGCTTGCCACAGTGTCACTTACATGCAAAAGCTCGTGGAAAAAGTTTATGAGCACTGCCAAATCACAAAACGAAATAATAAAGGACCAGAGAAGAAATGACAAACACAGCTCAAGTATTACATTCATGTTGGCAAATGTGCAGTTTGACATTTCCAACATGTAAGTTGAAGAAGATGACATGCAAAGTGGATGGGGATACAACTGGCTGAGCCACAGAGCATCAGTCCAGCCAGACAGGAGGGCGTCCTCATTATTAACCACAGCTTGTTGCAAATAGCTTGAAAATGATGCTCCTAAAAAAAAGAGCAGGTGAAACAGAAGTGGACAGAAAACAGGTGGAATAAACAGAGTGAAAACCAATGAATGAACCGAAAAATATAAATAAAAGGATTTGAAAAGTAAGCAGAAGAGTACCAACCGCAATTTCCCTTATTTTGTAAATGACGTCTACAGTAAAAAAAAAAAAAAGAAAGAAAAGAAACACACGGCAAACCCAAACTAAGAAACAATTAGAATGATATCTACCGAACAATGTAGTTTGTTTACCATAGCGTGTCCAATGCCTGAGTGCTTTGTGGAAAAGGGGGGAGAAAGGAAATTAAAAACTGTGAACAGAATAACGACTGTTACTCAAATAATATATGATGGTCAATACTGTTAGTACATTGGTAAACGACAAAACCCATACTGGTTAGTAGAATGGCACATTCCATGAATGATGTTAGTTTGTTTCCAAAGCATGTTAGTGACATAGAGGAAAAAAAGGGCAAAATAAGTGTAACAAGAAAAAAGCTGACCAAGAAAAATAGGAAGAACGCTCCCCAAGAGGAGCCATAGCTGAACCAGTGACTCCCTGAGATTGTCTTGATATAGTTGCACCATTTTCTGTGTGTGCCCAAATAGCTAAATTGCAGAAAAAGGCTTCTGAGACACAGATCTAACAAAAGGTTGTGATTTAAAGATATTTTGGTTTATAAAAAAAAAAAAGAATGCCTAAAGCACATCAATTGACCCTCTTAAAGCGTTTCCATGCTCAAAATATTTATGAAAGCCTTATAGTTTTTCTCTTTCTTTATTATTTATTTGTATTTTAATGTTGTTGTTGTTCAGTCTTCAGCAATTTTCCAATCCAGCGCATCAGACTTTCTGGCACTCACTCAATACGTTACCTTTCATTTGGTCTTACTGATGAACTTTAGGATCACTTTACTGCAATGAGACAAAGAAAAAACCTGACAAGAAATGAGGAGGATGGCTATTCTGATCCCCCGTACAGCATGCACTCAGTATGCTCGGTTTTCCTTTTAAATCTGAATGCAGTGAATGTTCAAGTAGGAAAATGGCAGATATTTGCCAATAACCAGAGTGCTGAGTCTGCAAACTAAGCATTTTAAATGCTGAGGTGAAGATACACATTTCACAGCAAGGGAGCAGGAACAAATCTAGAGATATTTTCCCTCTGGTGTTTATCCAATAATTGGTAACTAGAAAAAAAAAATACACAGTCCTGTTTACCAGTAGCTGAATAGTTTAGCAATAAGTTCTGATTGATAAAATCACAATCAGTGCAAAAGATTTGACTTATATTATGGTGATTACACTGGCTATGTCCCAATATTCCAATAAAAATGCCCATGTATAAAGAAAGGCAATGTCTTGAATTTTTCTACATGGCGGTATCATTGTAATATTTTTTCCTGCCTTTTGTCAGGCTGTTTGGTCCCATTATTCAAATATACATCATGAGCCCTTTCTCTCCAGAAGCAAAGACTAATTTCTATTCTATTTTTAAATCAAAAACACTTTACACAAGAATCCTTTGTTAAAATCGAAATACCCTGTTGTACCTTGGCAATACCTACTCATTCATAAGACTATAATTTTATAGATGAGTAGGAGGGGGGAAAATACATGGTCAACAAAGCCTACTGACAACCAATTATGAAAATGAAAAAATAGGGTTTTTAGGGTTGCAGCAAAGCATTAGTGTTGAAAGTGTTTACCCAGGTGTCTAGAGAGGAAAACTCTGTAGACACCTATGAAATTGACTAATTCTCATTGAGATCATATCCCAAATCCCTCCTGAATGCTCTAAGTAGTAACTCTCAGAGAAATAATTAGACATAAGAGCACTGTACAAGTAACATTTTTTAAACCCATATCCTTATGGACTTACTCAGCTGTGACACAAAAATACAAAAACTAAACTTTTGTCTCTAAGTTGGTCAGGAATCCAACAGACTGATGCCCAGAATCTGAAGGCTACTGGGTCATTTCTCAAAGCAGAAAGAAATTGGGGAATTTTAACAAACCTTTAGGTCACTAGCCATTTCGTTGAGTGAGAGAACAGACTGAAAGGCATTTGCTTACATTATTCAATGTAAGCAAATGCCCAGTTATTAACTTTAAAGAGACATAACCATAACTGAATTGCAGTCTTGATTCAAATCTAGATGTCCCTGCTCTCTTGTGGTGCTGTTAAGGTCTCCACCATAAAACACCATGATCAAATTAAGCAACCCAATTGTTTTGAGAAAAATGTATTTTGTGATGGCAATGATCACAGGGCATTCGTTAATTAATTTAGTTAATCTCTTCATCACCATTTGTACTGTTACCTGACGTAGATTCCTTGTAACTTTGACATCATGCCAATCATTGTCATTAAATTTCCCATTGACTGGCTCCACAAGAGCTTCAAAGGCTCCAGACCCCAAATTAATGACGAGTGACACAGCCCCATTTTTCAGCGCCAGGTTGACGTAATCGGCAGATTTGCCCGTGTGCAGCATTAGTCCGTTCCTCTGTAGGGTTTTGAATGACAACGTGATTTCATCACTGCTGCTTTGAATCGGGTTCAAGGACAAGTCGTAGCAGAAGAACTCAGATCCTTTGAAGGTTGCAACATACTCTTCTTTTCCTGGGGAGACAAGAGAAAGAGAAATGCGTTTCATCAATGTTGTTGCCTCTTACGGGCCTATTGGGAAGCTGCCTAAAAAGGACGGAATGCCTCAAAAAGTTGTAGAGGGACATGCACAACAAAACAGATTAGTATTTTAGTGAGCTATCTTTAATTTCAGCACTGCTTTTTTCAGTATAGCAAAGCTGATGTATTCCCAATGTTCGATCATGCAGCAGTGATTTGTCATCACAATTGACCTGTAAGAAGCTTGAGATAAATCAACACATAAAATCACTGCCCTCTGATCAAATTAGTGAATTAAGAGATTATTTTCTCTTTCTTTTTCAAAACAGCCTGACTTTTTATGAAAACCAGCATTAGAAAATATATCCGCAAAAAATGTGTCCTTTAGTAGCCTCAAAAAGAAACCAAATTCTCTTTTTTCAACGGTTACTGATAAAGAACAAGAACGAGTAGCGGTTATTTTTCTAAGATTAAATCATCAAAAAGCTATAATTTAGCATGTTTCCTTATTGTCATTGTCCATGTGATACAAACAACCTAATTTTACTTGATTGTTCAAATATTTAGAATTGAGAAACCTTGAACAACACTCAGCTATGTTGAACTGTTTGCATGAATGTGTTATTCAGGCCAGATCATCTGAAAACAAACCTGGCTTTTTTATATAACTGCAGTTATGCAGCAGAATAAGTGTTTAGCAACAGGAGTGGCTGAATAACACATCTACAAAGTACAGGATGTCATTACAATCATTCTTCCTCTCAAATGAAACACAGCAGGAGGAAGAACATTTATTTTTAAAAATTATACACTTCTAAGTAAGAGTATAAAGGATAAAAATAAATATAAATGCAAAAAGTGATTTTTCAAAACTACACACATTTATACAAATATACTGTATGACCATTGTACATAACCTCCTTTTAAGTTCATTTGGGGGAAAAAAAAACTAACTGGGGAGTTGTACAGCCTTACAATGATCTGCAGTAACCTGCCCATTTGCTGTGCCTTCAGTAACTATCCAGGTGACTTCTAAAGGTAGTTAATGAACTGTATTTTATTTAAGGGTATTTAACTAAAAGGGGTCACACTTAAAGGCATGCCATGTGTCTCAGTTTTTTGTATAATCATGCTTCATTTCTCTAACACTTCACATCTATTGTATGAACTACTTTGTGTTCTTCTGTCAGAAAAAGAAAAACAAAAAAATCCCATGAAAAGGTATTGTGGTTTGTAGCTACAACGTGGCAAAATGTGAAACTATTTAAAAGGTATGAATATGCTATAGTGCAAGTCAATGTTTATATTGGACAAAAAGCTAGTAGCAGAATAAACTCAGCTAAATCTGCTGTAACAAACCTTTTCAATAGAAACCTATAAAACACTGCCTAAGTTGGCGACATATGTTTCTCAGTAAACTCCAATAAATCAGCACTCATCAGCCATCATTTTAACAAGAACGTGACAAAAATAGCCCTGAGAAAACATTAACACTGTGATGTATAAACAAAACAGAGGCAACGAGCGTCAGTGGGCGATGCGTGCAAGCAGCCATTAGAGAGCATTTAAAAACAAGTTTAGACAAATAACAAGCCATTAAAGTCACAAGCAGAAAGAAAAACCACCAAAACACAAATGGACCAAAGCATTCAATTATCATAGATGGGGTTGTTCATTTATGTATGCAGACCCACCAAATACTGACACACACACGCAAACTCACCCGTACATGCTTAGAGGGGCACCCAGGCATGGATGCAACAATGTAAGAAATAAAAGGGGTTGCTGTCCACAACAATTTGTCACCTCATTGATTTCCCCTTAAAGGAGCTATAGTGCACCTCTGGGAAAACTACAAGGGGCTGTAATTGAAGCTGACTGGATCTGAACACTCTTTGGTCATTCCCTCAGTGTCTGAGACCCCTATAAGTGAAAATGAGAGAACTCTACCCTCCTCACAAAACCCACATATCACAGTGAGCACATAACAAATAGAGCCAATAGTTTGAGGTCATTCCTATCTCGCGACACACAACCCCAATAACTGCAAATCACAGGGAATTCCCTTAACCACCAGACAGGGACCTGTGTTTTCAAGAAATGTAAAATTAGATATTAAAACATTTGGGGTTTAGCCAAGAGGACATTTTTCAGCAACAATCAGCATATTTTACACATTGCTTAAATAGAACAATATCACAAATGACAATTGTACGGAAATGCACTTCTGTGCTAATTATTGTGTCCCCATTTTTTATAACTCATGCAAACTCTATGACACAAATTCTCTTTTACCAACAGAACAAAACTATATTAAGGTCATATTAGATCATTTTCTTGAAAATGTCTGTGGCAGACTCAAAAAGCCTCAAGGCCTTTGGAAGCATTTCACCATGAAGCTTTCAGCCAAGTCAAGTGTCAGATCCTGGCTCCAATTCCTGTTAGCCTCGAACAGCAAACAGCTCATATGCATGCTGCTGGCTTCTTAGAACATTTTCTCCTTGTCTGAATCAAACATAACCAAACATAAAGCCATTTTTAAAACATAACAATTTAACAGCAAAGTGAAAATATTGCCAGTCTTCAATAACTAATTTTATGAGAATCTCTTTTTTGACAGTGACAAGGTCTCAAAATAAAAATAATGTAATTGCTAATTGAGCCATGAGTCTCATGTACTGGGGACAGCAGCACTTGTGCCAAGGAGGCTCTAGGAATGAAAGGTGAAAGGTTTACAAATAAAACAGCAGGATTTAATACAATGCAGGCCACACCTGGACATTTTGTCATAAAAGGGTTAAAAAAAACTCATTTGGAATGCAGTTACTCTAAATCGAATCTGTTTACACAATTATATGTATTTCATCAACATTCTTGTACACATTACTTGAGTACAGTCTTCCCAGGTTCAGATAATGTTTTTTTTACAGACAAAAACAACATTCAGGTTTGAATCTTGAATTTACATAACCACAACCCTTTTTCAGATCAGATCAAACACTACTGTCATATCAAAGCTGTAATGATCCATCTGGCAATTAGATGTTCATGATCTATTAGTGCCCCAAGTGGTTACTTGATTATTAGCTGAATTATAAAGAAAGTTTCACTTTCACTTTTAAAGCATTTGAAATCTTCAGAAGAGGGAATCTTCATGAGCACAGAGCACAGATAAAGCTTCTGCATGGTATTGCATGAGCCTAAGTGATAATATTATTAGTTCATTGGTATAATAGTTGTCTGTCAATTCTGGTATTCAAATGATGTGGAAAAGAGAAGCTGGGGCGCTATTTATTGAAGGTAAGTAGCTGTGGCTACAATCCAGTAGCTTGTCACCATCAGCATGTGAATGTGTGCATGAATTGGTGAATGACTGAATGTAGTGTGAAGTGCTTCGAAGTCCTCTGGACTTGATGAAGTGCTATACAAGTACAGGCCATTTACCATTTTACTAAAATAACATCACATTTCTAAACTGTCTAAAGTTTACTTAACCAACTAATTCCTTGTTTTGACAAAGTTTTTCATTGTAGAGTACAGCTCTTTTGTAATTTTCTTATCAATCTGCTTATTCTGGAAGGTACAGTTAGAAGGACTGTAAGACATATAGAAAAAAATATTACATAGACCTCAAAAGCATAGTTAATATTCTTTGAAGATGAGGGTTCTGTCACGTTATTATCTGTAATAGTTCCATTACCAGAGCTTAACTGTTAGAAAGTCTAGAATTAATAGGAATGTATGTGTGATTAATTTGAAATGACCTTTTTCTGTAAAAAAAAACCTCGAAATAATATTTGTTGTGAATTGTTACTGTATAAATAAACTGAACTGAAGTAAATGCAACATATTTTTAAAGAAAGATACTGCAGGAAGAAAGTCACAGAAAGATGTAAAAAAAAACATACTCAATTAAGACAGCAATGCATATTAAAAGTAATGTTTGACATGTTCAACTGTAATTAATGAAAAACTCAATAAAATGGTTAATAACTTTCACCCTTTGAAGATATGAGAAAACTATTTCAAGCAAATAACAGTAAATATCTTCTCCATCTAGCACTTGTTTAGTGAGCTTTAAATTAAAGATCATGACAATGCAGACAGACATATCACATGTTAATCTTTTTTAGATATGGAAACACAGAACACAGTGATCTGTAGTGTTATAATTTAGCAGAGAGTATGTCACTAGGATGTGTTATTTCTTCAAAAAATTCCCCCCCCCCAAAAAAAAACTACTTGTTATTGAAGAGGAGCAATATTTTGTCACCATGGTCCCCTGAGCTTCCAGGTGTGTCCCACTTGTCTCCCTGGGTTGTCCCATAGTTTGCAGTCATTAAAACTATAGCAAGCTGCTCGTACCTTTTTGCCCTTGAGTCATGACACTGAATGAAAACATGGATAAGAGCTAGCTCTTTTAATATGTTTCCTTTATTTCAAAAACAGAGGACAGAATAAGACAGAGTGAAAGTATAGCTTCGGGGGAGAGGCCATGAATAGACAGGTAGAAACGTGTCACACTCCATTCCTCTGCATCTTTCAACTCTATTCTGAATGCCAAGTTCTTCACATTATCATTCAGCAATTCTAAGCAGAACATATCCTAAAATGGACTGTGCCTTTAACTTTTTTTTCACCCCAAACTTCAGTCTATGTGATTGGGATTTTATGTCAAAGAGCAACACAAAGTAGTTAACAACTGTGAAGTGAAAGGAAAAATTGCACTGTGTTTTAATAATAAATATCTGAAAAGTGTGGAGGTAATGTGTGTTCAACCCCATTTCCTCTAACACGCCTAATGTAAATCCAGTAAAGCTAAATGTGTTCCAAAGTCACCTAATGAATAAATAGAGTTATCATGTGTATATTTTGCTTCCAGTGTGAGCACACACTTTTTTCGGAAGTTCTTTGAATTTTTGTAGCAAAAATCAATAGATTTCAAGCAAAGTATTGAAAGAAGTTGTAGATATGTGCAAAGGGGGTTATGTTATGAAGTAAGATCTCTAGTTTGGATACAGGGCAAAAATGTAGAAGAAGGTGCTTTAGCATATATTGAAATCTATAATGCTAAGCCTTTGTGGAAAATCTGTAGCAGTTTTTTTTTTACTTATCTTCAGCAGAGACAGATAAAATGTGAATGTAACACCCTTAAGTTTTGTGTTTCTAACTTTAGGGGGAAAAAACAAGAAACTGCAAGAAGCGGCAAAAGACTTTAAGAAGGGACAAAGGATTCTAACTGTCAAGACTACAAATAAAACAAATGGTGTTCAAATTACAGAGAATCTGTGGCAAGATTTGACAGTTGATGTCAACAAACATGCTCCTTTCAATAAACCTGAGCTTGAGCTATTTTGAAATAAAAAAGTCACAATTGCAGTGTCTATAAAGTGCAAAGCTGGAGAGACAAAACTTTAAAGAAGAAGATGATCCTACAGTTAACCCTTGTGCGATCTTAACATTCCGTTTACTCCCCTTGTCCAACGGGTCAAAAATGACCCGCCCTACCAAAACCCTAAAATAAAGCAAATTAATTGAATTTTAAATCCAAAATCTATTTTGCATGACAATATACAATATTTTATTCATCAATTCAACTCAATTGAATCATTTGTTTATCTTGGTTTTTTTTGTTACACAATACAGAAAGACGATCAACAGTATTACACTCTCTTTCTCTTTTTTTTACCACTAACCAAGTGTTGTAGCAGTTTTCTTTTACATAGTAAAGGTTTATTTTAAGTATAAAAATGTGAAGTTATTAATTCTGAATTAATTATACTGAAAGGGAAAAAAAGTCAACAATTTGGAACTTTTTTGTTAACAGTTCATTCTTCAATATTTTTTAGGGGGATAATTATAAAAATACCTCTTGTAACATAACAAAACAAAATGTAGCTTGATTTTGTGAACAATTTAACATGAGCTGTTATATTGACGTTGAACAACTTATGTTATTCATCTTATGTTATTCAACATCTTGAGTTGTTGAGATGAATAACATCTCAACAACAGAAGATGTTATCCAACATCTTATGTTGAATAACATAAGATGTTGAACATCCTGCAAAATTTTGAGATGTTCAACATAAGATGAAGAACATCTTCTGCTCAACATAAGGTGTTCAACTTAAGATGGAGAACATCTCCGCGAGATGAACATCATCTCGTTGTGTTTGGGAGCTTGATGTGGGGAGTTACCTGCAGGTGCAGGACAGGGCAGGTGCATGTAAAATGCAAGTTCAATTTGTAAATCAATCCAGTTTATTTGATTTGTGTGTGTACGCATGTGTGTATGCGTGTGTGGGGGGGAGAGGGGGTGCAGGTATGTGTGTGTATCTATTGGAGAGAGTTTGTATGTGGCTTTGAACTCTTTTTCTGGTGTTTAAATGGTTTTACAATTCACGGGTCCAAAATGACCCATATGACAAGCCTTGTACCCTAGTGGTGTACAGCCTACATGGAAATATAGGGTCAATTTAAGAAAAGTCATATAATATCAAGTCGGAAAAAGATTGTTTAGGGTATTTTTCCTACAGCTAAACATGCTACTGGGTCACTTTCGACCCACAAGACAACACAAGGGTTAACTGAAGAACTAACTCAGAGAGACTGAAAACAAATGCAATTTACATTTTAAGCTTCTTCAAATATTATAAACATTTCCAATAACTCTGCTGATCTACGTAAACTGACATTACAATTCATGTAGTTAATGACTAAATCTGCACAAATAGAAAACATTTGAGGGGTATGATAATTTTGGAAGGTCTTGTAATGGTCATTCAACAATGTCTAAATCATATTGCCATTCAAAAGCTTCAATTTCTATAGTCACCTTACATTTGTGGTTGTGGTGCAGAGCTAACCACCCATTTCAGTGGAAGTAATACAATTATTCGCAACTCAAGTCGAATTAGTGTCACAAACAGTCAGACTGCTGCATGAAGCTACCACAGTATGCCCAGCATACAGTACTTCACTGCAAATAAAAAAAGAGCAGCAGCAGCAGCATTAGTGCCTCTAAAGCATTATTTAACCCTTGATTAAGTGGAGCTGAGTATGGGGAACTCAATTGTTATAAACCACAGAGGGGCTGCAAGCTGGCGCACATTGTACTGGATGTACTAGGAGCATGTGACCAAGCGACCAGGAGGCTCCTCATCAGTCACTTTCTACTGACACTAATCTGGCATCTGCTACTGTGTGTCTGCTCTTTAAATTAGCTTGCACTGGGGGTGGGTGGGTGGAAGGAGGATGCATGCTGACTGTCAGCATCAAATCATGACACAACACCCTGAAACAGCCTTGACAGGATATGATAAAAGACCTACGGGATAGGCTTTAGTTCTAGGTGTTATTATTTAAAATGTGACACTCGGGAGCCAATTCTGAATGTAATGCATTGATAAAAACCCAGAAAGGTCAATGTCCTGGCAGAAATGGAATATCTCTTGAAAAACCATGTTTGATTTAGGTTATTGGAACAGGTTTGCACAAAAAACATTAAAAGACTACACTGGAAATTAATGTCTTCTGGTTTAAAGAAACTGAAAGTAATATAATGACTCACTGTAAATGTAACGACTGAGTTCATGACAGCTTAAACTGAGTTAAACTAACGTTGAGCTGCTTTGGATGTGTCATCTTTCCATGACATCTCACAATTATTCATAATATTTAAGCTGCTGTCACACGTTCCTATATATTCTATATAGTGTGCATCTTCACTTCAATTCAAAGATTATTTTTCTAACACATCATCAACTTCAGCTGCGTATAGTACTTCACAATAGATACAGTCATAGATAGGTATAAAATAAAATAAGAACTAAAATTAAATTTGACAATAAAATTTGCAATAAGATACCAATATAAATAATGATAAAATAACTAATTAAGTTACAATTCCCTTTCAATTTAATGTTACAGAAACATGGATAATTTTCCCATTTTCAACTGGTTTTGAAGGTCAGGGAAAACAGATACATTTTCAATCTAGACTAAAACTCACCAATACATATATTAGGTGAGTTTCAGGATAGGACGCATTACTTTTACCATAGCATCAATGTATAATAATTAATTAATTTTTAAGAGTTAATTAATTTTTAAACTTGATCATTGACTCTGTAGCAATGGGACTTTTCCTTATGCTCAATTAAATAGAAAAAAAAAAAACATTAAAACAAATGTTTATCACACCATTTAAAATAATGTGAAAAATCATCTTAAATACACTTATGCTGCTCAAAACATGAGTCCTAAACGTCTTCCTGACAGGACCTTTTGATGGCTTTCTTGCATTAAGTCAAGAAAGCCATCAAACTATAAAAATTAAACTTCTGTGAAGCTAACTGCTTTTGTTGCCAGAGCAGCAGTAAAGCAGCAGCAGGGGAGAACATATCAGTTTGCTCACTTAAATGTATCCAGACATTTAAAGGACAGAGTCAGCAAGTGTGGAAGTGTCTGAGCTTACACATGCTAAGTTGTTTTTGATGCCTTACTGTGCAAGTGTAACATAAAGTGCCATTTAGATTCACAGTATAACGGTGTCTTGCAGTGCCTCCAGTTGTCCCTCTTTCCTGGTGTCAATCTGCAGACAAACTTTCACACTCATAATTGACTTTCTCACTATGACTGTCATTAAAACTGAAGACATGTATCTATTTGCAACATGTTTTAAAATATTATGTAGCAAAAATCAAAATGAAAACCAAATCTTTTGCATTTAATTTAGACATTTGGCAAAGTAGTAAATTTTCAATTTGGTTTAATTCAGATCTTCTGCAAAGCTTTGCCAGTTTTAAAAACACATGTTCATACTGGGGAATGCAATTAATCTCAGCATGGCTATCCAATGTCTGTAAAAGACTGTAATTAAAGAGTCTGTGTCTCAGCATGCTGTTTTACTGGATTTCTGTCACAGACATATTTTAAATGGACAATTCACAGATGATGATTCAAGTGGTCAACCTAAGCTGCACTGCTATTTCATGCATGATCTGTTCTGCATAAAATACAACAGAAGTGTATTACCAATCTGGGTGTGGTGGCCTATTCAAAGAGGTCAAAATTCACATTTGCTTTCTCTGATATACACATAAGCTGCTGCAGTCCACTATCAACTCTTTGCTGTGTGCTTTTTCAAACATCCCCCACTAACCAAGCATCAGTTTGTAATATCCAGTTAATTAGTTTTGCCAAAGTCCATAACTTATTGATAAGTCATGTAAAAAGGAAGTATGATAGGATACAACAGCTAAGACTTACAAAGGAAAGGGAAATTACGATACCTCGGATAAGTGTTCACACCTCCTGAGGTTTTGCATCCGGTATCATTTTACAATCACAACCGTTGCTGGATCATTATCTGGATTTTATGAAATGGGCCAAAACAAAGTAACATGTAACCTACCATCCTGAGTCAAAACCACCTTTTGGTAAAATTACAGCTAAAGTATTCTGGGGTATGTTCTCATTTTCTGAGAATATTTTTGTGCAAAAAATATATATAGCCCATAAACCTATCCTAACTTGTTTAAAAGGAAACATAATAGGCCCCTTTTAAAGTTAAACATCAGTTTAAAAGAGTTTTCTTTACAGAATTTTGATATGTTTATAACAACTGCTTTGGAAGAAGCAGCAGTCAAGATCATAAATAAGTTATGTTATTCACTAACATTTTTGTGTAATGTCCTGAATAAAGCCACATACGAATAATCTTAGATGAACATATGTTCTTGTTTGGAAAAAAATAAAATCTAAATAATTTGATGAAATCTAACAACATTAAACAAGCACAAGGTAGGACATATTGGCATGTCAACCAGATCAAACAGAGTCTGTATGAATTCTCTGTTGTTCTCAATATCTCAGTCAGCTACACAGACAATCCTCCTCTGGGATCAGCTCCCACAAAGCCACCTCATCTACAGCTTGGCATCACCACTTTGATGATGCATACACCTGTGCACACATTCAGGCAGGCAAGAAAAACAAACATACAATAGACAATGGAAATCATGCAGATGCACACACACATATAAACAAGTCTGAAAAACAGACTCTAAAAAGGATCTTGTGCTGAATCCCTTTGGCACGCATGCAAAATTAATTTCTCATACCAACACAAAGTTCTGCAACACAAAGTTCTGCAAACTTCTACATCAAAAACTTTACTTTAAAATAGACAAAGAAATGAAAAATGTTCTTGAATTTAACTGTTCTGCAGCAAAATCCTATTCGTCTTCAAGATGTATTTATAATATTAGGGAACAAATATTATAAATACATCAAATACAGCAAACCACTTGTACCACTAGGAATCCCATTAAGCCAAATGAAAACAAAAACCAAATACCCATTAGATTTTCTTCTCAAGAGGCTCGGATAATTCAAAAATGCACAGAAGAGGTTTTTTGTTTAAAGAAGGAGCAGAAATATTGTCTCAGATCAAATATATCAGTGAGATAAAAATGGTAAGACATTTATAGCCATCAGGTGTACCATAAAACTAGATCATCTTTGTTGCGTTTCATCACCGCTGAGGACAATTCTGTGCACTGGGTGTAAAAAATAATCCCCCAACCCCAAGCATCCCATTTGTTTTTATATTTTACTATAGCATAGAACACCAAAAGGATAAAACTGTCTGTGACTCCCCAGTTCTTCAATTATATCTCCAAGAAATTTTCAAGAGGAAATTGGAAACTCAATAAACAAAATGCGAAACAATAAAGTACAGACAAACACATAGCCGGTCAAATACGATGTAAATACTTATGCATATAGGTGAGGTTACTGTAAACACACAGAAAGTGCAGCTCCTAACTCATTAGAGATTCACTCACTCCTACGATATGGGTGCAAACGGGTGTGCAAGGTGTTAAATCGTAATCGGAAAAGCCCTATTAACATCTGCACAGTAAATCCAGAGGATAATGATGAATGCCTGAGACGGATCTATAATGTCATTCAAAGAGAAGCATTTAGATTTAGATAATGTGGGTTGCTATTTATTTTCCTATTCACACACAATGTAAAGGCCAGATGACAAAAACAATTGTCCCTTAAAAACCCTTTAGTATTGGAGTGATAATATGCTGACATAAATAAATAAAATTGCGCAAACACTGGATTAAAAAGTCTAATTCTTCCTGAATGTACTTTGTTTTAAATGTGCTGCTGGCAAAAAATCTGTCCCATATGTATGTTCACAGTCATTTTAGATGAGCTCAAACTCTGTGTGGTTGCCAGCACAAAAATAAAAGTGCATGCTGTGAGAAAGCTGCAGAGGTTACCGTGTCCACTTTTGATTACAGGAGCTGGGATGAAAACTCCGACTGCTAAGGAACCGCCGTTTGGCAGGCGTCTAATTTGGGCCATATATGTGGAGACATTCCTCACAGTAGAGCAAAGTCAAGTGGCACAGAAACATGTCACTGAACAGAAATAATTCATGTGCTAATTACATCGCCACTGTCTCTCAGGATGATTTCAGTACAGAGCAGCTCTTGTCCTCTCAGCTCTAACCACTGAGATCCTCTCTCTGCCAGACACGCCATGAATCCTTGATAGAGCAGACAAGCAGACACATAGGCACACACTTATTACTATCCTCACATCTAAAAGTTATCTTATCTTATTTAACTACAGTGGCATATTTGTGAACAGTAAAACTTGCAAGAAATAATGCACTCAGAAATATAGAATTAAAAGGCGTTACATTGTCCGGTTATATGTAAGAGGGGTAAGACAAACAATGTTTACAGTTTAAATCAAAAATATGCTTACTCCTTAAACATTTTCACGTTTTCCAGCATTACAACCAGAAACGTCAGTGCATGTTTATATGATTTCATGTCACAGAGCAACATAAAGTAATGCTGGATTGATGATCGACTGATAATTATATAAAAATTATAAATAGCTATCCAAAAATTACATACTAAAATATCTCCAAAGTGTAACATAGATATGACTTCAACCCTCTTTATTATTATACCACTAAAATAAAATAACTTCAGGTAAAAGTTTACAAGTGTTCTGTGTTTGGTTAGAAATTTTAGCAAACAAATATTATCTTTAAAACCATTGACTATATCAGGGATAAAGTTGGATATGTTAAAAGCAGGATTAGATCCATAAACAATATCAAAACCTTTTTACACCTTTAAAACTGGATTCAATTTAGGGCTGGTGTAAACTAATATTTTAGTAATCGAGTAATCTGTTGATTATTCTTACTATTAATCGAGTAATCGGATAAAAAAGATTATAAAATAAAATACTGGTAAATCTAGCATAACCCCAGTGTTACTATTGGATATCAACACCAGTTAATTTTTTCATATTTGAGCTTACCTAACAGTTACTTTTCTGTAGTTTAGAGAAAAAAAAACTGTTACAATAATAGCTCACTTTCTAAGTTAACCTGAACAAAAGTTATACAAGAATCTGAAATTATATTCAATAAAGAGCCAGGCTCACAAATACGCTTATAAAAAATGTTTATACTCCAGCTTTTAATCTATGTACTCATCTCCAATCAGTTTAATAGATGAACTTTCACCTTGCCCAGCCATTTTTACAGTACCTTCTGTACTCATGTTAACAACGGGATTTGACACCTTAGTTCATCACAGAAACTCATCTACCAGCTACGCACCACCACAAAGAAGATTCTCTGGTCAGATGAGACTAAAACTGAGCTTTCGGACCTGCATATAAAACACCATGTATGAAGAAAATGTAATATTATAAATCCCATAGCTATCCCCATGTTGTGATGTGGTGGCAGTGACATATTGTGTTAATGCTTTTCTTCTGCAAGTACCAAGAAGGTGACCAGGTGATGGGAAGCTGAACAGAGATAAATACAGACAAAAAAACCAGGAAGAAAACCCTACGGATGCTGTAAAAGACAAACTTTAGTGATTTAGGTCAAACCACATTCATATGTTACAGAGTCCAAGTCCAGACCTAATCCAAATGAGAATTTGTGGCAAAACATAAGCATTTATATTCTCAGATGCTCCCCATCCTATCTTACAGATTTAGACATCTTGCAAAGAATGGGCAAGCCATTTATTTTCGGTGTTCAAAACATACCCCAGATTTGCAGCATTTTTATTTGCTAAATCTTCAGTGTAATGCCACATAAAAATAATGCATCTACTTTGAAAAATGGGGTCAGATTGTTATTTTCCTATTTAATCTTTATTTCTTAGTAGGTAAGTAAGTTCTGGTGGCATACAGTGTACTTTTATTCTATCAGTACTGAAGTCAACACAATGAGATCAGACTGCTCATTCATGCCTTCTAAGGTCTGACGCCAGCAAAGTGGCCTGTCTGTCACACACAATCATTTCAGGTGCAATGAGGTGAGCTTGAAATAAATGCACCCTGAATTGAAACTAAATCTTCTCAGCACATCACCTTCGCTTTATGTCCTCTGAACATGAAAAGAAAACAAACAATCCTGCAGTTGAGAGAAAGTCTACAGCCATTTTTCATTTGTTACTATTTTGTTACCTACTATAAGTTTTGTCTTTTTAGCCAATGTTTTATATGTATATAAAACATTGGCTAAAAATCCAAAATACTGCAGGGTATCCTAGTTGACCTAGTTGATGATGACTAACATAGGAGAAAAGTGCTGATCAGATACCTGGCATCTAGAAATCTCAATAAGGGGATGAAATTATCCCCTTATTGCATGACAATTTATTAGTAATAGTAGTAGCCAGCAATATGTTCTTACAATTATTAGAAATGTTGTATGTATTATCTCTTACTGTTTAATTCTTCCAGATGCCTAAATAAATATCGTACAAGTGATTTTAATATAAATCGCTGCTTCTTATAGGCATAATGTAATTGAATATTTTTATCCAGACAATTAACAGTGTATGAGTAAACCCCTAACACAAAAGGGAAACACAAAAACAAGTCTAATTTTAAAATAAAACTCAAAACAAGGAACAAGTAGAAGGGCTCTAAGCTTTTCCTGTGCATCTGAGCATCATAATGGTAGCCTACACTTGTATTACCAGATAAACGCTTCTTTTATAAAACAGTTTCATACTGAATTCAAAAATCGAAAAGCCATCTCTGAGATGCCTCTGTCCAATCACACATCATCAATCAAATCACTAATATTTGGCACACGTGTGCTTTTGAAATGGAACCAAAGGATGCATGGAATGGAACTCTGCTGGGTGAATATAAAGCACTACACATAAATCAAAGCCTCAGAAAACTGCTGAAGGGTGAAACATGTTGGTGAGGTAGGGGGACTTCTCAGTTTTTCTCTACTCTCTGTCACAAAACCTACTGAAGACACTTCTCTTGGCTGAAGTGCATTGATATGTTTAACCCCCCATACTTTTTCAGTCCTTACAGAAGACAGAAAGAGTGCGAAAAGCCAACTAATTCACATCTTTAGGTGTTTTTTGATAGGTCACAGGAATATGCAAACACTACAATATGCAACGGGACAGTGTATTGTCAAGTTGCTGTTTGCAAATGGACAAATATTTCTCAACTTTACTTTGTTGAGAGATGACTCAGATCTTGGTACACATTTGTTCCATGCTTGATATAAAACATAGCCTGACTGCCTCTGCTTTTCTGACTTAATGAGTTTGTTGTGTTTTATGCTAAGTGAACTGGATGAGGGTAATTTTGGGGTGACAGTTCTAAAGATCATACTTTGCCACTGTTGTAATGTAACTATATTCAGAGATTCATTGAGAGATTTCCCCAGGATCTACTGTGCATGCACAACATACACACTTTATTTCCTTGGTTGCTTGTTCTACTGCCAGAAGTGTGCTGCACTGAGGGCTATTTGAGCAGGAAAAACAATATATTCTTTTTGGTGTCCCACTAAGAGCCTCACAGCTATGAATAAGATCACACTGTGGCATTCCTGGCAGTTGAAAGCCACAGGCGCGAGAGTTTTTACTGAGCATAAAACACTAAATTGGAGATGAAGCCTGTATAAAAACTGCATTTTTGTTCCCAGATTAGAAGAATTAATATTCCCATAACATATCAGGGCAACACACTTTACTTAGGATGTACTAAAAAAAAAAAAGCTGAAGAAGAGTGTTTTTATAATAATTAATATAAGGATAGTGGGGAATCTTAGTACCTCCTCTCGGTTCAAAAGAATAACAAATTGCACTCTAGTGGCTTAAATAAAACCCAGTCTGGTAAGAATAAATAAATATGGTGAGTAATTAGGCAGACCTGAACACAAATTGCGAAACAAAATGCAGTTCCACTATTGTTAATCTATTCTGTTAATCAACACAGTCCATTGTTCTAATTGCATTGACGCAGGTGTCTCACTAAGCCTTTCCCAACAGATGGTTGTGTTATGTTCATAATCCTCCCTCCCCCTTTCTCTAACCTTTGGAATAGTAAATACATGTCCCCCTTCCCCACCTTTATCTGAAGGGAAAGATTGCAGACCAGCAAAGTTGCTGACCTATAGAGGTAAAATTACTCACTTTTGGGTGTTACTGTTTCAGCAATGCTACCGCCCATCTGACACTACACCAAGGTCATTTCATAATGGGCTGTCCAGCTGCCACTCTGCTGTCAACAGGCCTGTGTGATGAAGGAGAGTGTAGCCGGTTACAGTGACAGGAGTCAAGGCTACGGCAGGCTGATAAAGATCTGCCTCTATCAGGAGTGAAAAAAGCAAAGAAAGAAGGATGGAAAAAAGATGATACTGCATTTTGCCCCCCTAAGCCTTCAAAGTGGTGACATATAGATAAGCTCAGCAGCCTGTGTGCCTAGCCACTTGCTTTTGCATTTCATACCAAACTGCAGGTGTCACAGTGCTACGCAAGAATACATGAATTTAATCAGCAGCAATATCACAAGGTGCGAAATGTCATTGCTCTTCCTTTTTATCAAATTATGTCTGTTAAGAATTGATCAGAGTAAGTTCAGATAAATAAAAATGACTGTGTTAACACAGACTTCCTTATATGACTTGAGATAAAACAGATGTATGTTTATACTTTATCAGTACGTTGCATTTTTTAAATTAAAATGTGCAGTGAAAACATGTTGGGTGGTCAGAAATGCCAACCGTCCTTTGATATTGTCCAATGAAAATCTTAAATCATCTGACATGTTGACCAATGTGCTTCTCATCTAACTATAAAATAATGTTGTTGTTTTTTTTTAATATTGAAGACCTCAACACTGCACAGTGTGACAGATAAGTCACATTTGCGATTAGAAAGACTGTGACTAATCATTGTGCTGATGTCGCATTTGTCCGACAATGTTGTGACCAAAGTGTGCAGGGATTGTGGTCAGACCCAACAACCCAGATTGCCTGAAGGCCACAATCAAGGCAAACCTGGGCTTCCATCACTTCCGCAAAGCCACAGGCTGATTGTCTCCATGCCACAGCCCATTGGTGCAGTAATTCAATCATTTATTGATCTTATGTAATATTCAAAATTTCTGAGACACATAACCAAGGGTTTTTATTGTATATGAAAACCCTTGAAATGATCATCGAAAAGGTATTGAGATATTTAACTCTTTATATTATGACTCTAATATGAGTTTCACTTTCTAACATGAGTGACAAAAATTTGAATTTGAATCATTCCCACTTTTTAAAACAACAGTGAAAGAAAAATAATGGGATTTCCTTGTTACAGTATAGTCGATTAAAGGCAAAGAATGCCTGTGCATAAATTGTATTCCTTGCACTGAAACAAACCCACACAAATATTGACATGCATCCACTATGCACTAAGCTAATTCTACAAAATGCAGAAAAATGTACACATTTGCATGTGTGATTCTTTGCCTCCACAGACTCCCTCTCATAAGGCATGGGCTCCACTATGCAGCACAGCTAAATAAGAGCTTGGAAAGTTACAAATTAATTAAAAGCACAGGGCTGCTTTTTCTGTCTTTCTATGACGTGTCCTCCAGAGATGGATGAAAAAGCTTTGAAATTGGCCCAGCTTGCATGTCCTTTTTTATGCTTTTTTTTTTTTTAAGAAATGCATAAGAGACAAAAAGGGGTAGAAGAGGGAGTCTTAATTATGTTAGTCTTTTTTTTTTTTTTACTCTCATGTCCCACAGAAAACAGTGGCTGTGGTCTGCATATATCATTGCAAGTATAATGTGTTATACAGTACACTCAAAACTTGCTCTGCTGTCTTCTATTGCCACACATGCATATGATATCATGTAAATGTCCAAATGCAAATATCAAATCAGATTTTAGTCAATAAAAGTGGTACTTAATTTAGATTGTTTCTCCAGTGGTATCCATCATCCGGGGCATAGCTCTAGGTGACTTAGCCCTTTACCTATCTGCGGCATCCAGCCACCTGCCATAGAAATCACGGCTGTTTCCGCCATATGCCTCAATGTTCTGCCAAGCCTCTCCGGTCTGTTCTGCCTTGAGCAAATTTCATTATGTGATGGCTGGGAGCACACGGCACTGCTCATTAAGGCCATCAGCATTGCAAGTCACCATTTGTACCAGGACGGATGCCGGAGGTTGCTTACCCCCAGCACTGTAAACCACTTGAAAGGTTTTTCAAACTTTTGTTTTGGAATGAGGGCATGTTACCATATGGTGATGACCTATACAAAAACAATAAGATTAGGATATTTTTGAATATGATGGTAAGGAAGCTGTGCATTAAATAACAATAGGAAGAAGGAAAATTAGAAAATATACTACTGTGTTAAAAAATGTTTTGTTTGTATAAAACACAAAACAGTGTATTTTTACTTAGTTTTATTTTTGTATTTCTATACATTACCTCCCTCTGTACTGCGCATATACTATACTATAACACTGCAGCTGAAAACCATGGATTTTGCAACAGAGAGACAAATAAAGAAATCTTAAGCTTACTGCATTACTTACAGTTGCATATAAAACAATTACTAAACTGAACATGCTGTCTCAACCTTTTGAATATTTCAAGCTATACAGCTGATACCATATCCTGACAGACATAACTGACTAATGCAGTCCCCAATGTAAAAATATACTCATTCACTGAATGATAAAGAATCTCTCTAACTATCATACATGAGCCAGTGTCAAGTTGCCACAAGGCACTGGCAGTTGCCTGCTAATGTGGTTAGCTCACAGCCAAATGGAGCTGAGCCATAGGGATCAAGAGAACAGCTCTATTGCTGGAGGTGTCCTGCCAGCTAACACCCACCACCCTCTGATGTTTCACAGTCCAACTACTCTTTATCTCATTACTAACCTTGAAGACAAAAATTAGTTGACTGTGCTCAGGTGATGAAGATACAGATCTTGGAGAGGATTCAAACCACCAAAACTGTCTTTTGTTCTGTTTGCATCTTCTTTCTTGATGGAAAAAGGCTAATCCAATTCACAGGAGAGGCTGTGTTAAGCATCACATGGTGTTCAGTCAATCCTGCTAATGTAAAGCACCCAGAAATATAGCAGAAAAGGAACTAAATTTGTCTCACTGCAAGTTCAGTTTGTTTTTTTTTTTATCTGAAGGTTATCTGATCTGTGGCTGGCAGAAAATAGGTGGGGGTCAAACAATAACAGAATAAAATAGAAAAGAGGTTTTAGGTGTAAAAACAAAATTTTAAATGTTAGTAGAATTCCTGTTTTTATCATTGTGCTTTATTAGCTTGAACATTTTTCATAATATGTATGAGGATTGTAAATATGCAACTAACATTTCTTTGAAAATAGTAAATTGAATACAATGTCAAACAAATAATGCAGATGCATAATGAATTTGCATCAACTGTTAATAAACCCTAGATTAAAAGTAACTCTATCTGGAGTTTACGGACTCAGTTTTGAAGCAGGAACGTCAAATAAAGACCAAATCTGAATCCTCAGTTCTAATCTGCAACTATAGCATTTCTTTCAGAAGATCACAATAACATTCATCAGAGAGTTATTAAATAATGGAGGTTGGGTGCATCATGGTGGTTTTTAAAAAGAATCACCGGGTTATGTTCTATTACTAAGCAATGAAATAGTAAATAGTAAAATCAGACAAACAAAATGAAACTACAACATCTATATTTGCTATTATGTTATTTAAGCAGTTTCTTTTTTTGATCCGTCAAAACAAACTTGTTGCATAAGTACAACTGATGCAGCTCAGTTGGCACACAACTAAGTGGGTGCTACAAGTAAGAAAGCAACCAATATATTGCAACTTAAAAAGACATTTCTATATGTAGCTTTGAAATTCAGGAGAACATGGTGCATTATTGTTATTTGAAACTCTGCTAAACTAACTAGTTTAACAAACAGGTTAAAACTAACAATTCACATATGTACAGCAGTATATCCTTGAACCTAAGTCAGACTCAGAAGAATAAGAAGTGGAGCCTCCTACACAATAATCAAGGGTGCAGCAGTGGTTTCTGTTTCGTTAGTCAACAACACAACCCTTGTCTTTACCAGTCATTATACAAGTGCATATAAATCAGCCGGCGAGGTCTGTTGCTAGGTGAGGGGAATGCCCGCTGACTGTGATGTAATAATAAGGAGGTTTGTTAGACTTTGCATTTTTCATACACCGAAAAACAAAACAAAACATTGAACTATCACCACATCACCAGATGTGACAGCTGTTTTTTTTTTTTTTTTTTTTTTTTTTTAACTTGGCCTGTTTCTAGAATCAGTACAGACCAAAATGGAAGTACACAAACATGTAAAAAGAGAATTTTGCATCATAGGTCCCCTTTATTGTTATGCTGTATACACACAGTTAGACAATACATTAAAATATAAAGTACCCCTACATGAATTCTTCTGTTTCTTTTTTGTATATAGGTTCAGTCTTCTCAAACAGTTGGTCAAGGCAGATAGCCGCTTGCACGGAGCCAGGTTCTGCTGAAGGTTTTCTCCTGTTAAAACCAGGATTTTCCTCTCGACTGTCACTACTTGCTTGCTCAGTAGTCATTAACTTGCAGTGAGTACTGCAAGTGTCCTTAGATTAAAAGAAAAAACTTTAATTCAAATAATGAACTTGAAAATATTACTTTCATATCAAAGTGATATGGCAATGAAATTAGCTCAGTTTTCTGTCCTGTAACTGAGCCTGGCACAGTCCAGCACTGAGAAGAAGAGCACAAAAAGTGTTGACAACTGTCTCCCTCCAGGACGCTCAGGCAAACTGCAGAAGCAGTAATCATAGTATAGCATGATGGGTTGGCTCTCAGGCATGATGAAGGGCATGACTTCACATCCAAATGACCCCCACACACACACCAGCAGCTATCAGCACTGCCATGTTTGAGAGGCAATCCACAGTGACGTTTGCCCTCATTTACTACAGTGTTTATCAGGATTAAAATAGCCGAGCAGCTTTAACAAATTTAGAGAGCTGGAGGCAATAAGTCATTTGTGGTAATTCTGCACTTGTTGTTTTCTCTTTGCAAATTGTTCTGTGGAAGCCCAGACTGTCCTTCTTCTGTGACCCCAGGGTAGCAGTCTGTCAGGCAGTGCTGAAACCAAACCAATGCTTAATAGCTCTTAAGCTATAAATATGGCCCCAGAGTTGACGGCCTGGATCTGCAGTCCCCTATTATCTTGATTCATTCCGCTACAAAAGGAGAGCCTCTGTAATGTATTTTAGCCATCTTAACAGGAGATTTTAGGGGTTCATAGACATGCCCCACTGAAGTGCAAACGAACTGAAACCTATTCCCCTCAAATACACAGTCAAAGGTCTTCCTGAATAACCTTTTATGACACGGTACCAAGTGAAGTTTCTAAGTGAATACTGAATCAAAAAAATACTTTACATATACAAAATTTTAAAAAAAAGGCAATCTTGAGTGCATGTCAGAACTTCTAAAATCTAAATCTCATGTCCCTTACTGTAAATTAAATGTTCTATCTTTTTTAAGCAGAACTTCTGGACATTAATTTTTCCTGCATCTTAATGGATAGAAGGGACAACAGTTGATCAGCTCAGCTCTGCTGGTTTACCGGAAGGATGCTTAATGCTTTTCACTAACACCCACAAAGTAAAAAAGAAAGCAGCCAAACAAAAATAACAACAACTTTATAAATATTTCAGTATCTATCTCCTTGATGCATATTTTGCATTTTTACTATGAGATGTCTCGCATGCACTATATTTTTTTCTGCCAACAAATATTAGGACAAGAAATTGACTTTCATAAACAGAATTTGGATATCTGAATGTACAACTATAGACTTAAAAGCTTTTGCTGCACATCCAGACACTAAAGTCTAAGACTCAATCTAAACCATTATACTGTTGCTCTCACTGTAAGTTTAGACTCCTGCTGGAAGTGAAACATTTTGCTTTAATCTCAAGTCTTTTGGATCAGACAAAATTTCTTCCAGGATTACTTTGCACTTCACTCTATCAATTACCAGCCACATTAACCCTCATGGTAAAGAGTCTCCACAGCATGATGCTGCCAATGGGAGTGATGTGGTAAGGATGACATGCTTTGCTTATGGACCAAACAGTTAAATTTTGGACTCACTCAACAAGAGCACCTCTTCTATATGTTTGATGTGGCTTGTAATAACTTTTATGTGTTTCTATGGACGATGGCTTTTTCGTTGCCATTTCTCTGTTAGAATGTTTATTTTTAGCCTTTCAAACCAAGCATTCAGCCCAAACATAAGGTGTTCTATCTAAAAACTACAAAACCATATCAAGATAAAGGAAGAGACAACACAAGGGAACAATAAAATACAGAAGAAGAAAAAGAGCCTCAAAAAGAGTTAAGTTTTAAAGTTCAGAGAGCCTCCCATTCTAAAGTGGTTGCTGACATAATCATTTGGGGTGAGGTATTTCTGGTTGGTAGGCTGAGAAAATATACTCTTGTGTCACACAAGGCCGAAGATCCTCCTTATGCCTAAAACAAACAGCTGTGATATCAAGAGGTTGCTGACGGGGTGAAATTGAACTGTAAAACAATGTCCCTTGCCTTGCAACCAGTGGCAATGCAATACTAGTACATCATACCCTGTGACACCTCATCAGACTGAAATACAACCACTCTGTTTACACAGTAAATGCAGCTGAAAATTGTAAAATTCTCATAATTTACAGGGTAAGGCCTGTGTAGAACACAGACAAAATGTAAACACAAATACGCCTTTGCAAAAGAATCACATTAAGTTTTTATTGAGTTTGTGCCCAATCTGTTCATTTTTGCAATGCAAATTTCTCAGTCAAGGAGAGGACAGATTGATGTTTTTCATCTGTGTAGAATGCAGACAGTAAGCAACCAGCAAGATTAAGGAAGATTTCCTTTGATATTTATTTCTCACTATTCACTCATATCAGTCTCAGCATATTCAGCAAAAGCCACAGAGATGCAATCATATACTGGGGTTTAAAAAGTGCCTCTTTCTTTGTGTATATGTCTCTGAGTGTTTCTGTATGACCTTGTGAAACAAAATAGCTCCAATGAATGAAGAGTGGGATGGATTTATGAATAAATAGAGCTAGATCGGTTGTGGACTATTGTGACTGACAGATGAATGAACACTTGCCAGGAGAGAGGGAGAGCAGATTTGCACTTTGCATTCTTTCAATCCTTTTGTTTATTGGGGCGGATGCTATCTCAGCATGTTGCTGACAGGTGAAGGTAAGAAGAGGGACAAAGCACACCTCTTCAGACAGAGCACCTCTCATGTCAGGTCTACCCAAAGGGAAAAGGTGCTACAATGAGGAAGTAAAATAAAAATAATTAACAGGCTTAATTTCCAATGGTATTTGGATCAACATGATGCAAATTTCATGCATTAGCCATATAAACTTGACAACATTCAACTTAAGTATTTGAATCAGCCCTCCATAAGCGCAGCTGTCCCTCATGCCCACCCTGGGTGTTTCCAACTCAACTACGCCAAGCAAATAAAGTCATTATTTAACTCATTAGTTAATTTTACATAATAGTTATTCTTTTTTGGAGTGTAGTGACATAAAATAAATGGTAGATCTAAGTGGAATATATATATATATATATTTTTTTTTTCAAATGACAGCAATATGTAAATAATTTCCCATGTCAGTTTTCTGAATTTCTCTCTAAATTCATCCGCTCTTCCTACTCAGTCCATTTTGTTCATTGTGTTTCCCTTTATGGTTTTTATGAGCCTTGTTTTTTCATTCCAATAACAATTGTATTCGCAGAGGGAACATTTTATTTTAAAAGGGTTGAACATAATAGAAGTGCTTAAATTCCACAACAGAACTTTGAGAGTCACCAAAAATAAATAAAAGACACAAACCATAGTTTGGATGTACATGTATGTCACTACTCCACAGCATTGGAAATATAAAACAAGTGCAGATAATTTTATCGCTACACTCAGACAAAAGGTATGAGAAATGATATACAACTATAGTGCCTTCCAGAAGTATTCAGTGCCCTTGAACATTTTCATACTTTGTAAAATGTTTTCTTGACATTTTGATAAATAAGACATAAGACATAAGAATAAATAATTGTTAGTTCTTACATTGTATGTGAAAGTTAACTTTGATTCTTTCTACCCCCACTCTGGCAGGCTGAGGCGATTGGCCGATGTAAATTGAAAGGCGGGGTTTAACCTGTACATAAGTGGACTGCTGGATGTAGGCTGCCATTTTGGTAGTGTTTAGCAGCATTTTTAGTTTTCTTAGGAAGTCAGGTATTATGGGAACATTATAGTGGTTTTTACATCTGGTCCATACTCCAATCTGGAAGGTGGCGGTAATGCACCTATAAGTTGTTTGCCAACCGCCATAAAACAAAAAGAAGAAGAAGAAGTATGCCATTTTGAAATCTGTTGTGGTTCAGGAGACTTAATACAGCTTGTTTGCTGTATATGTAAGTTTGGCTGACTTCTCTTTCCAGACCACATCTCCCAGCATAACACTAACAAATATCCTTTGATCCAAAGCTTTTCATTTGGTCCCTAGCTTTCCCTAACCTATCCAAAAAAAAACAAACTTCCAGCCTCTAAGAGGTTTTCTTGCAGGGATGGTGTGTTTGTGTCTCCATTCATCTTTCCATCAACTCTTACCAGTTTCCTTGTTTTTGCTGAAGTATTTCCCCAGCATTATAAGTGTGCTTCACGAAGGGTATGGTGTTTTTAGGGTAATTTGAAGTCTTGTTTTCCATTAACATAACTTTTAAAATGTTGGTCTTCACTAAAGCACTTTCTTTTACAGTTTCATAAAAAATGTGGCTATGTGGCTAAAACAACACAGAAAATCTGTTTTTGCTCATTTGAGACAGAAGGATACAGGAAACGGTTGTTGTGTTAAAATATTCTCCCACTTGTGGATCTCCACAACTTATTCATGTGTCGCTGAATAAAACTCTCCTTGCCCTAACTGCTAATATAGATGAACTAGCACGTTTGTGGTTGGGTCTTGCTTTTACAACCTTTAAAAGATAGATTAAAGAGGTGCTCCATGAGATGTTCAGTGCTTGGAATATTGCTTTTTGACATAAACCTTCTTAATGTTTTAATCAGCATCATGTTTTTTTGAAGCAAATAGTAACCTCTGGTTGGCCAACAGAAGCCCCTTTTGTCATCTACCACTACAGTATGCAGATGTCGCTTGTGTGTCAGAAAGATGTGAATAGATAAATTCTGCTTACATAGATTAAGTGTGTTTGGTCATTAACTAGTTTTAGTTTATTCTGTAATTTTCCCTTTCAAACCTTTGAGGCTTTCAGAGAATAGTTTTATTTAATCTGAGATTAGTCTACACATGGGTTGGCTCTTTTAGTAATTATGTCAAATTGCCTGGCATTTGGTTTGATTAGATTTTCTTTAGGGTCATAAAATCCACCTAATATACATTAAAGTTTAAGGACTATGAAAGATTTTTTTTCCAAGTTGCCGTAAGTCGGAATAAAATGTTTATAGTAAATAATGAATTGATTTATTTGAATCCTCTTCATTCTTAAATTTGATACATTTATTAATTTCAAAGTAGCTTCCAGCCCTCAGTTTGCCTCACATATACACAGGACACCAACCTCCCAAGACACAGGGCAATTTTATTGCATGTTACACTCATAAGTCTTTCTCGTCATCACTTAAAAAATGTCCTAATAAAGAAGCCAAAAAGCCTCAAGAAAAAAGTTTTTCTTAGAATTGAGGACAGTTTGAGCTCCATCCAAACAAACAGCAAGAACCACTGCTACTGATTCACCTTTGTCTTTGCACGTGTCATCTGAAATCCTGCAAGAACCCCATCCCCTGCAGAGTCAAGGAAACAAATGACAAAGTGCTGGAGGAGGGCAACTTCATCCTTGAGTCACAAGAAAAGCTAAATAAACTAATTAAATACATGGCTGGCAGCGTGCTGTGTTCAAGGGGAATGGGTTGGGCCTAATGAGAGGCTTAACATCAGGAAACATAGCTGGGGGCACAAACACAGAGGCCTGTGTGACTGCTGGATCACCTTTGCTATTTAAGTCTGCGTCCATTGGTGTGTAAGAGAAGATGTGTATCCATCCTGTGGTGAAGCTCTCTATACTTGGGGTGGACGGTTGGCTGCTCTAATCACAATGCGAGGGAGTCTCTAGGTGACTGGTACATCAATCTGACATGGCTCCTGAGGCGGGTGAGAGGAGACAAGACCCCACCAACCAGGGCCAATTCATGTGATTCATTATGCTAGTGGGCAAAAGAAAGGACCTCCTTGCATGGTAAAGCTAATGCCTGAGGAGGATATTAAAATGAGAGGAGGGCACAGTAGACATGGAAATGTAAAAGGTAAAGAAAGGTACCTGAAAGGTGGGGGATCTTGTTATTTCTCCATAGTGTGAAAGCAGTGCTAAAATTTTACTTTTCAAGGTCAGTTTCACCCTGCACTTTAGGTTGTCATAGTTCTACATTAATAGCAGCAAAAAAAAAAAAGGTAACAGCCTTGTACCTGTTCAAAATATTATTAAAATATTGGAGATTGTTGTAAAAATTTGATGGAGGACAATGTTGACCTACTATATATGGTTAAATTACACTATTTATGGACACTGAAGATATACAAGTCTTGAGCATGGCATAATATTTCAGAGGTTTTGGAATCCTAAGATATCTTGTACATTTAAAATAAATGTTTTAATTCACTACTTATTTGAAGAACAAGGACTTTTTGAAGAACAAGGACTTTTCTGTAAGTATTAATACAGTTGTTTAGCAAAAAAAAAAAAATGACAATGCTGCTAACACATCATGGCAACTTAATCTGACATTTAGACAAAATAAATCTTAATTAGATGGTAAACATTTGTGTAGATTTTTCCTGTTAATTTTACCTAAACATTTTTTTTTATGGTACATAAATGTCTATCAATCCAATAATGACTGCAAAAAGTATAGCGCTTCCAAATGGATACTTTACCTGTTTTCAGTAATTTGCATAGCTGTTACGTCACGGGCTCTCACTGTTGTCATTTAACAGTACTTTTAATTGTAAAGTTATGCAGTTAAAAATACTTGTGACTAATGCAATAGTCAAGCAAAGTATATTATGTCTGCATAATAATTTTAACAAATTGTTGGCTCACTAGTAAACTACAAAAGAATTTGTTTTAAAGGAACAAATAATTATAAGGGAGGTCAGTGGTGCTGTGGTAAATGGTGGGCATACCAAATGGTTTTTTTGCTTATGGCCTGGTGCAATCTCAGTTTAGCTCTGGGGACTTTACTGTTTCAATTCTATGTCAAAACAAGGAAACATGATGAGGCAAGTCTGCATGAGATAGCTGAGAGTTTACCCAGCTGTAAAAAGGAAGTCTCTTTCACTGCTTATGTAAAAGTCATAATGTAACAGCCTTATATGATCACATAGAGATTTCAAGTTACATTTGACTTTCTTTGTTATTGCCAAGTAATCTGATTAGGATAGCAGTCCTTTTGTAAATGAGCCACTACATTCTCATCTTCATTACAACCATTCAGATGTCAGAATGAAATTCTGGACCTCTAGCTAATTCCCTTCTAGGGCTCTATATGTGTCTCTCCGTGACAGATTCAATATGCACCTCAATATGCTCTCAATAATTCAGATCACAATGTATTTGAGCCAGCTGGTTTGATACAATTCAGTTCACTTCTCTTTCACTCCAGTGCACTGAAACAAGATGAAATGCAATTTATTGCAGTTTACTTCAAATGTGCTCATGTCATTATTTGAGAAATGCTTCACAGTACACAAATCTGAAGCTTTTGGAAAACACAGAGGCATCACAGTATGTTTGCGATGTAAGGCTTTTGTGAGACAGAGGCCTGTGATTGGCTGTGGCTGTCAAAACTTGCAGTCAGATCCATTTCAACGATTTACAAGTAGACGTGCAATTATTCTGAAGCTTTAGTCTGAAGGATTTCTTTTCTAAGTATTAAAATTATTTTTGAGAGTCCAATAAAAACATATATTGAAAACTCTGTCAAAACTAGTTTCTGTTTTTTTAATACTCTTGGTAAAAATACATTCCTGGGTGTCCGTTATGTAGAGATTGACATCCTCTTGAACTGCAGTCATTTTCTAAACCTTGGAGTTTTGCTCCATCAAATGGTTTGACCTCTGCTGTCTCACCTGCAGCCCATGCTGCCTAAAGAACCTGCTGTCGCTGTTTGCTCAGCGGGCTGCACCACTTTGCTCGCAGAGAGGAGCAAACAGAGTCTGGAGTGAGCTGTTTGTGATTACAATACATGCTGCTGCTGTCCATCAACATGATGGCCTAAACTCTAGATCTCAATTTGAAAAAAATGTAAACAAATGTAAATCTTTTTGAATGAGACAACTAATCATACACTTCAATGATTTTCTATTGCATTATAGTTTTTCTTCACATTAATGCATGGCCAAAGGAAGCATATGAATTGCATTCTACCAATCACTTTTCTCATCTTTCAGATTTTTCATGTTTTTTTTCCATAAGCACTAACCGCTGTTATGCAGGTTTAATGTCAGCTGGTATAAAAGTTATTATGTTAGATTTTATTAAATTTGGTGTAATTTTAGCACATGTATGAATGTGCTAAAATGTGCTTTCCCCCTTTCGCTCTCATGATGCCAGTCGAATATAAACTGTACATGAACCATTTAGATTCAGGCCACCTGTTTAATCAGCACATCTTGGTGAAAGTGGAGTCAATCTGTTACTATTATTTTTTATTCTTGATATAAAGCAAAACAAGCTCCATGTTATTATTGAACATTCTTCAGTTTGAAGATTTTTTTTTTAAGACTCCCTCCTCTTAAAAATCAAAGACTATCTAGGAGATTATGATATGATTTTAAGACCCTGCAAATAATACATTGTTCATGGAGAGTCAATTTTATATTGGAGTATAAATACATTTTACAAAAGTTTTATAATAAATACTAAGAACTAAATCATGTATCCAAATCTTACTGAAAAAGTGTTTTAAATTCCTGAAGAGCTTCAGCTGGGAAACATTATTAGTTAAAGATCATAAAATGCTCTGTAAATTTAATCACACAAAAATAAGACAAAATCCAAAATGAAGACAACTTCATCTAAGATCCTTGAGAGCTTTTGTTTTATTATTATTTTTAGCTTGACCTTCAAAATTCTGATTCAATTGGAGTTTTTTTGTCTACAGTCTGAACTTTCACAAATGTTTTCAGCTAAAAGCAGTCTAGTTGATTAAATGCCTTACATTTACTTCAGTTTACTCAGCATTATACTATGTTCTCCTTTAGTGGAAATCATTTCTGTGTGCTGACTGCAAACATTTCACGGATTCCACTTCTTTAAATGAAGATAATCACAAGAAAATCAAACATAAAAAACTTTTCTCCAGCTGTCAATCCAAAAATCCTTTTTTCAGCCATATTTCTGAATAAATAAGACATCAGCTCAACCACCAATATATTTATTGATTTTAATCTGTTATTTAGATTATTCAACCATCAGATTGGTGAAAAGTGTGATTATACCTTTTCCTTTTTGCAGTTATTTCAGGAACCTTAGATCATTCATGTATCTTCTTTGGAAAAAATACTTCCTTAGACTGTGGACTGTGGATGCTGACATTAGCATTGGAGATGCTCTGTGCTTGCTGCTGTTTGTTGCTGATGTTTTGCATTGATATGGTAGTTTAGGTTTGAATAGCTAATAGGCTAACTCCTTTTTGCACTACTTAACCATAGTAGCCTTTTTCAGCACCATATTGTTTTTTGAAGCAAATGGTAACCTCCAGTGGGCCAAAAGAAGCCCCATTTGTCATCTGTCACTACAGTATGCGGTTGTCGCTTGTGTGTCAGATTTACGGGCATAGCAGAAACACTTGAATACATAAATTCTGCTTACATAGATTAAGTGTGTTAACATGTTCAATGCATTGAAATCTATGCAATTAATCAAAATTAACCTGTTAAAGTCCCTGCCGTAATTAACTTAGTTAACTATGAATAACCACTTATTTGACTGTCTGCATCATCACAAACTGAGAAATAAAAATGGTTGTCTTTGTTTAAAGATATTACTGTATTTCCAAGCACATCTCGCACATCTCATGAGTCCAAGAGTATACTGTCTTTTCTATTTGACTACTTCATTTTTCTGTTTTCTGCCTCCTGACATTTGTATGAGTTTTTCCTCCCCTTATTTTTTTAACTGGGTGTTATGAGCCTTTTATCATCAGCAGCTCCAATGCTGCAGTCTTGACCAGAGTTCTGTGATGAGTAAATTTCCTACTGCTTTACCTCAAGAAAAAAAGGTTTTTTTCCAAAAATCTGTCTAGAGTTTGTTATTTTCTGCTCCTACCTTACGGTGAATTCAGCTTGCCTGTGGACATGTATGCAGGTAATAAAATATTCCTCACTGAACCTACACCAGGTCAGTGTCTGATTTTGAAAACAGCAGCCTCTGGGCTGGTACACAAACATATATAAAAACAGAAAGAAAAATGGAATAGAATTAAAATATGCATTCCACATCAAGTAACTCCTGACATGACAAGCAAGTGAAAGGCAAAGACTAGGAGAAGAACTAAACATCACATTCCCCCATTTTTGGAATATTTTTAACAGAAAATGAGAAAGTATTTTGTTTTTGCACAGTTTAATTAAGAATACAAGCTGTTCACACAGAGATTATTATAATTATCTGAAAAATGTTTATTTCTGAATAAGTGTGAATGACTGCCATTCACACTTAGAGATTTTGTGGAAATTTCTACTTTATCTGGCTTCTTGTTAGATGTGAATCAGAAAACACAAAAGTTATGCATGTCCCATTGACACAGACTCCTGAAAACTACATAAACATGGAAACATGTCCAATATTCTGGTAAGGTTTTCATGCTACCTACAGGCTGCTAAAGAAATGAGTTTGTAGTGCACTTTGTGCTCATGGAAACTCTGCCTTGACTGTTTGTTGTCAAAAATTAAGACCCTACTACAGAGTTTATTCAACCTAGGGATGTACTGGCCATACATAAACACTATTACACTGTCACATGATAAAGTATTGTATTATATATATATATTTTTTTTTTATTTTTTTATTTTTTTTATTATTATTTTTATTTATTTATTTTTTGGTCAACAGGGCTTTTTAGCAAAATAGACAATCAGCAGTAAAGCTGTAGATGGAACACTAAGGGTTGTTTAGGTATTTAGAACAATCATATTAGTAAAGGTATTTATTTATTTATTTGTTTGCTTTACAGAATACAGAGCATTGCTCATCTTCTCATCGTTTTGCTTATAGGAAAAAACCATGATAAAATACATTTATCTACATCTTCAAAAGGACAGTGTAGTTGTTTGATACAAATATTTCCTTTCAATAGTGAGCTTGTGCTCTCTAGTAATAACTAATCTTCCTGTTTTTAGGGTCAATTTCTGCTTTCCTCTTAAAACACTTTTGCAGCTTTTATGAGGTGCTTCAATGAGCCTTCCGCGCTTTGTGCTTTCAGCTGTCAGACACACATCTTTGTATATTTTTTCACCATTTGGGCAGCATCTTTTCATGGAAAAACACTTTCCGTACCAAAACTGTGAAAGATCTTTTTTGCCAGAGAAATGAGTACCAAGATTAGAATTTAGTACTTAATGTGAAAATAGAAAATGAAATAGCAAGTGCTTCTATACATCAAGTTCACTATCATATAATTAACAAGTTGCCATCATTAAATAAGCAATTGGAATGTTTATTGCATGCAATATAGAATGCTGAAATGCATGCTCAATAACTCTATGGGAGATAAGCGGTTATCACACTTTTTTTAAGTTCTTGATGAATGATAACATAATCTAATGCTTTCAATGTTTTTAGTCACAAAAATGTATTTGTGTTGTGTCCCACACATCATAAATGCCAACTTAATTTGGGTTACCTTCAGGAAAAACACCGTCTCTATGGCAACTGTAGACATATCTGCAATTTTTACTGTCCAGGACACATTTTTCTCAATCAGGTGACCATTTTCAGGGAATCAACACATCAGCTGAGGAATATCTGCAGTGATCGTGACATGTGTAAGCAAGATCTTTTTTTTTTTTTTTTATTAGAGCTACAAGCCCAACTCACTAATACAGTCAAACAGAGACATGATTACTTGAGGGCAAAGTGACATTTTATGCCACCGCATTGGATTTTTCATATACAGAGGAGGTACCAATGGGGAGTCTTTAAACCACAAAAAGAAAATGCTACAAATAGGCAAGAAAGCAAAGGAACAAACTGTCAATCAATTGAGTTAGAAGGTCAATATTGTTGAGAAATTCAACATTACAAATAGAGATTTTTCCTGCACCATCTAAAAGTGAGAACACTCACAGCTTGAGCTAATAGATGAGCAATCTATGCCACAGAGTATTGAGTGGTTATTAATTTCCCCCTGGGCAGTTATTAAAGATGCAAGGCCTAATGAGAGAATCCCTTATCTCAGAATCCTCAAGAGCCTCTACACTGTGGTTTTCTCGATTCTCAACAATGCTGCTATAATGACATATATGGCATCATCACCAACCACATCACATTTGATAAGAGAACTGAGATCTTAAAACAAATACAATGAAAACATAAGCTGAAGAAACTTTGAAAGGACTAGAAGAAAAAAATACTCAGACATTAACATAAAGTTTTTAGTAACACCTTCTCAATGTTATCTATTTTCATGTCTTCCGTATTTCTAGTATTACTCCCATATGGTGTAATCCTCTCCCTCTATCTGCCTCTTAAATCAGAGTCCCTGAGTTCATGGACAGCCTTTTTGTAAACCAGTGTATTTTTAGCTTTTCATCCACACTATAACACAAGTCTTTGCTGGTAAAAAAGAGAGCCAGACAAAGAGAGAAACAACTTTTATCTTTATATTACAGATTTTACATAGATGAAGAGATATATCAGCTTTCTGAATGGCTTTTCCTATTGAGAGTGAGACACAACTTTAAATAGTATATTGAATGTATCTTTAACCTGTTACCTATTATTAATAGGTAATCTGTTACGTATTATTTTGCAAAGCAGGCATGTTTTACGCCTGCTTTGCCAAAGATTTCAAGTCTTAGTCTACTGCATTATCACATGACTGCAATAAATATTTTGTACTAGCAGAAAGTGACCTAAGCATCTTTTGGTTTGATCTGGACTCATAATCTGTAACAATTTTGGCCCAGAGAGGAAATAGAACCAAAATAAATGAGAATATTTTAAAGAAATTACTAGTAAAAGATGAAATTTATGGAAGTATTTATTAAACTGTGAAGAGAAGCACTTTAATCTTGTTGCAATGGCTCCACACAAACACACTTTTCAACACAGTCTTCAGCAAACAATTACAGAGAAACATTGTATTTTTTATGCTATCTTGGATCCTTCATGAGTGAAATGAGATGCATTGTCATTCAATCCATAATCTTTGCCAAAAGATTTTAGTGAATAAGTTTCACCAAGGACATTTTGTTTCATCACCCAGGACACCCTGTAAAATTTATGACATTGTCTGACATTACAGAGGACCTCTAGCCTGGGTCAAAAAGGGCAAGGAAGACATAAACCACTGAGAAAGAAATCATTGCATTTTGCTGCAAATATGAGTAACATTCCCTAAAATACTGTGATGGGGAATACAATGTTTCTGAAGATAACTGTAGTAATTTATAAATGTATAAATAAGTCTGCTGTTATTTAAACTACTCAGATAGGACAAAGTAGAAGATTTCTTAGAAATTATAATTAAAGAAGTTGTGTGGGTAGTTGGTCATAAGATGACCCTATAGCCCTCCCTACTGAACTCCCCCTACTGACCGTCATGAGGAGACAGTCTTGTAGCTATTTTTTAAATGAATTTAAGAGGGTACCTCAAAACCATAATAAACTTCTAACATCATCCATTCCCCCCATCCGGCTACCAGCCAGTGCAAATCTGTGCTCCGTCTGTCTCAGTCGTTGTGTCCTAGGGCAAGACACTTCACCCGCCTTGTCTGCTGGTTGTGGTCAGAGAGCCCGGTGGCTCCACTGCATGGCAGCTTTGCCCCAGAGCAGCAGTGGCTACAATTCAGTAGCTTGTCACCATCTGTGTGTGAATGTGTGCATGAATGGGTGAATGACTAAATGTAGTGTAAAGTGCTTTGGCGTTTTCTGGACTTGATACAAATACAGGCCGTTACCGTTACCACAAACATCCAAGCCTTCAGGCCATAAAATACTTAGAAAGTCTAATGCAGTCCACATCAGTGATATTTCAAACTCCATATCTACAAAACAATTTCAATGAACCATCATTCTCTTTGTTTCTGGCAGTAGGTTGGACTGATTGGGATGCAAGTGATTAGGTGGACTGTCAGCACATGTCCTGCACTGGTGAGGCACAGTCTGAGTCATTAACACTCAACAAGCAGGCAGCAGCCCCAGGGCACCAAGCTTTCTGACAGTAATGCATTCTAATCTTGTCAGCCTATTGAGAGCCTTAGCTACATTACTGATAACAGGAGCCAAATCAAACACTGACAACCCTGCCTGCCAACATCTCAGATCAATCAGGAACTAAGAGTCTGTGAGGTGTAGGCTAACATACATGCTCCACCATTCTGACCAATCAACATGGATCTAAGACTCCAAAATCTAAAATTATATTTAAGCAAAATTCAGTCCTCCTATACAAAAACTGCTGGTTGCAAGCACAATCTCTCAAAGGCGATCCTGGCAAATGTTCTTCTTTTGAAATCCTACTCACTGTCACCAAAGAAAGTACTAGAAAAGTCTAGCTATATCTTATTCAGAGCACAGTGTGCTGCTGGAGCTCCTGTCTGGAGCATCACTATTATACAGTCAGGGTTTGGCTGTGCATTATTCAGTAGTCCGCATGGCAAACAGCCAGTCAGAAATCTCAGAATCTTCTTCTCAGACATCAACCTCTATCCTCAACACACAAAGCAGCAATTCCATGTTTACTAAACAAGACTAGCTACAGTTTCAAGTGTTGATTATATCATTTAAAAAGTCAAGAAGCTCAATCAGTTATTCTTGTATTTTCTAGGCACTGAAACAACTTAAGCTTTAAAGCACCTCTAGGAGGAATTTCCTCGAATTGCTCCTCTATGTCAGCATTCAGTGCATGATATATTCATGAAGTAGCTCAGGTAAACCCTGTCTTGTCTTTTTCCATCACTTCCTTTTTCCAGTCACCCGGTAAACACACAGTGATACTTTAAACCATTAAGTAGATTCATTATTCATAAGGAGATTATTACTTTGCTGCCTCACTTCCCATAATTGTCTTGATTTTTTTTTTTCTTGTGATCCATCGTTACAGGAAGTATGTGGGAAGGAGGATAAACATTATAAATAATCAAAAACATACCATCAATACAGAGATGGCTCAGAGTACAAAGATGCCCAACAGCTGATCAAAAGAAACTTGGCTCTTTTCAGAAGTCACAGAAAATTCCCTCAACACAGCACTCTACACACATTTCAGCAATTTCTTGAGAATGCTTTTGCTAGCCAATCAAAAATTATATTTTAGCCCCTTTTTTGTACATGTTATTAAGAGAAAAACTGACATTTTATTATGAAAGAAACATGTGAAGCTACCTAAAGAATTTATAACTAATTATCTCTAGTTCGCCAATCAATTGAATTCTTCATTGAAATTTACAAGAAAGCTACTCAAGCTGTTAGTGCCTCTAAGTATCATGGCTTCTGAATTCAATGGATCCAGGTACAATGTAGGAAAGGTATTGTGGAGCGTGTATAGTTGATAGCACAAACGAACAAACAATCACCAACTTACATGACAAAAATATGGACGACTAGGATGGCTTATAGCAGATGAATTCAGCATGGTGTGTCAAAAAATTGGAAGATTAAAAGTTAAGGAGCACTGACTGGTGGAGCAACAAGCAGGTGAGCCTCAACTACATGAAGCTGTTTGTTTTGTGGAGCTGAGGGGGAAGGATTAACTGAATCAAGGAAACGCTGGGATCAGCACAGCAAACATACCCAAACACTAAAATAATTTTTAAAAAGGCAAGACATAAAAATTAAGGTAAATACTGAAACAATTCTAAACTAAATTCCAAAGGTTTTGCAATCTGACTATAAAATCTCTGCAGGGACACCAAACGCCTCTTCGTCTTGGTGAACAAAAAAAGGGAAAAGTAGTCAAACTTTCAGTCTAAATAAAATTTATTCAGATGTAAAAGATTAGAAATTTACATTTGCTGTAAATTGAACAAACAAATCAGTTCCAGAATTAAGTGAGGAAGCCCCAGAGCACTATTTAGGCTGCTACAGTAATTTGCTTGCTGGCAGTAACATCAGCATCATCAATTTAGGTGGTCCACTGTACATGGTTAGTTATAGGTGCCCGTTTGTGATGAAGATCATTTGTACCCAGCTTTTCAGAACTAATTCAGAACTGGGCATACATTTTGAAATGTTGCAATCTATGTGAACTATCTGCTTAAACATGATGCAACATAATTAACTATTTCTTCAAACATAGTTCCAAAGGCATGCTTATAGAACACACCCCCAGTATTATAAAGCATCTATTTATCACATAAATACTTAGTCCAAAGCTTGAATAATTGCAAGATATTTTATAACAAAACAGAACAAAGTGGCTGAATAAAAGTGGTAATTTTCAGGCTTTTAGAGTTAAATGTAACTATAAATGACTATAAAAAAGGATCTAATGAAATTCATCTTTTTTGTACAAATAGATTAGTGTTAACATAGAAACACTTGTGAGCAAATGTGTGTGTGTGTAAAGAGTGAGTAAAACAAAGGATACAGAAAAACAACATTTTCTGAGTATGTCTCAGTGACTTAAGTGCTCCTGTCTTTTTGACTGCTCTATAATAAATGTCAGTGGCCACAGGACTCCCCAAGATGCCAGCTAAAAGCTTCAATATAGAGCTCTTCAACATTTACTGGCTGAGCTAGCACAGCGACACTACTCTGTTTCTGTGTGTTACTTTTGGGTAAAAAATAAACCACAAGTTAAGTCAAGAAGCAGACATAGGTTCTTAGCAAATCTCAACAATATTTTCAGAGGGAGTAGTCTCAAATCAGGAACCAGCAGATTAAAGATGTGTTCATGATCATTGTCTGTCTGTTTATATTTTCTATCTACCATTTTGGAACGTCTCTGATGAAAACATTTTCAAATTGGCAGGCATTTTCAAAAGAATTCTTGGCAGGGAGCTGAGATATGATTAATACAGGTTTGATTAAATTAGATCAGTGAATTTGAGCTGTTCGTTAATTCAAACTCTTACAGAAGCCATTTGAGAAAAAGATTACATAGTGTATAGTTTTATGTAAAAAACCGATTCAAATTAGCCTGTTGAGATGATTGACTGATATGAATCCAGGTGCCTCTAACAAATAAACACTTTGGGACCTAACAAGATAGATTCACTCATGACAAGCCAGAAAAAATGTCGGCAAAACACTGAACATGTCTTCTACTGATTCATTTCCACAACAGAATTACTAGCTAATGGCAGCATTAAAAAGACATAAACATAGAAGCTACTGATTGCTCCTTTTCACTCCCATGTTCATTACCGAAAACCCAAATGGACATAACCATGACACAATGTTACCTGGACAACTACTCATTTGAACACATTTTGGTATCGCAGAGGGGGCCACTTTGATCAATTAATTGAGTGATCTAAGTTTAAATTCACTCCTGATAATATGTGTTAAAGATTGCTCATGAGAAGGGAATTTGACATCTCAAGTCTGAGACAAGTCTCAAGACATGAGACTTCTGAATCCACATCAAGTCTGAAGTAAATAGGATACTAGTCAAGTGGCAGACTTTACTGCTCTACTTTACATCTGTTTTGTAAATAAAAACAAAAAATACAATTTGTTTTAAAATGAACTCATACACAATTTCAATACAACAAGTTATAACTAAGTATACATTTAACCTGGCAGTGTAATATCAAGAGTCCTAACATGCAGATGATAGGCTCGACTCAAATATATTCATCGGCAGTATGACATTACATTTCAGCTGCTCATTCACAAAGTATGCACAGTGCCAGGATGATGTTTGCTTACATTAACCTAAAGTTGTACTTTTTTTACATTTATAAAAATAACATTAACTTTCATACTCAGTGTAGCCTTTGGCTAATGTTGTATGCTGAGAGGAGAATTCCAAAGTCAAGGTAAACGCACAAACTTCAGGGAGGTTATTGCATGAAGCTCATTAGAAGAGGTTTCTCTGGGGACCAACATGGGTGGAGGCCACTGGAGCTTTAGTTTATCACCACAGGAAAGATTCCAGATAGGTGAAGACAGTAGGGACAACAGGAAACAAACAGACTTTCTGAATTACAGTTGCTTATTCTTTTCAGTGAACTGCAATGGTTGCTCAATAACAAAAAATTAAGCCTTATCTTTCCCATCTTAATTTTATTTACTGTTCATCTGGTCAAATAAATATAGCCAAAATTATGTTTCTGTACTCTAATTACTCTCTTTAATAAGGAGAAGAAAAATTACCAGTCTTGCTTTTAAATCAATCAGCAGTCCAGAATGCATGTCATGAGCCTTCTCACAAAATGAATTAAAGCTATTTCTGACCCTTGCATTTTTAATGGTCAATCGATCAAACCAAACACACCCTGTATGGAAATGAAAACGCGAAACACTGACTTTCAGAGGACTGAGAGCATGCCCAGAGTGTCCTGGCTGTAAATTATGGAGACATGGCACTTAATAGCAGATGTGGCTCCCAGGGTCACCCTTTATTAAGATTTGACTCTCATAAATCTATTCCATATGGAGTTCTCATTGTCACAATTTGCCAGCAGACAGACAATACATCGGGGCGTCAGAAGATCTGGGCAGCTAGAAAGTGGAGCTTTCAACAGAAAAGGGGAAAAAAGCAAGCAATGCAAGCAGAGTTCGGTAAAGCTTTAAAATAATGAGAAGGCAAAACTGTCAAAAGCATGGCTTAAAGCAAAAAAAACGAAGTAAAAGGAACACATCGGAAAATGTCAAAACTCCCCAGTGGGATACAGCCACACTTCGAAAGAGATGTGGGTCACAGTGTTCATGTCACATAGAGCCAGACACTCATGGACATTGTAGGCAATCTGTTTAATGTCTCTTTAAAGCTACAGAAATAGAACATTTCTTGCGATATCAATGGAGTGCTACTAAGCCACAAAGCCACATGACAGCCTGACATACATACAGTAAAAACAGCCACATCTAGTAGAAGAATCAAATCATCTCTTTTTCAAAATATCCCATGATTAAAGTATTTGTTTCTTATAACAATTATAAAAAGTACCACAAAAAATACACTTGTAAAGATAAAATACATTTTGTTGTCTAACAATGGTAAAAAACAAATATTTCACCCGTAACAGGTTAGTTAAAAATCCAAACTGGTTCCTGTACATAGATAAAAGAGAGCAGACTTGCTGAATATCTTAAAGCCATAGGACAACCAGGGTCAAATCTGTAAATAATGATCACCATAGATGCCATTTTAAAGTGTAATTCTTTTTCCTTTTTTAGACTATCTGAGCTTGCTGATGGTTGGCATTAGAATTTACTGAGCGAGGGTCAACCTTGTGATGCTTTGATTAGGTTTTATGGCTTTCCCATATGGGCCACAGATCATAAATTGCTACCAAACAAGCCCATATCAATGACTTGTTATCTGTCCCGGCACAGAGAGAGAAAGAAATACAGAGAATAAAAAGGCACATAAATGACTATAATGAAATGGAATGCCCGTTAACGACTTTCTATCAAAAAACATCCTCACCATGCCTACTGCATTCTGGTATATATATGTGGTGTTTTAAAGCTGTTAGATCAGCAGTTTTATTTTATTCACAGTGTGTTTAAAATGTGTTGAATGTAAAAGTTATTACTTGAAGAGGTAAATCAGTCTTCACTAAGCTCTAAATTCACAATGCAGTAACTCATGAAATGTTAAAAATACAGATAAAAGAATGACATGGAGGAAGAAGGACAACAATGGACAACCTGAACTGCTTTATTCTAGAGAGACCTTCTACGATCACTGTTATTTCCTTTAGGGTTCAGCTTGCTATCTTCCCTGGTAGTACATGTAATAGTGACGTGTAAAACTGCTGTAGCAATGTTATACTCTCTGCATGTATTATTTTTTTTGCCTTTTTAGTTGTTTTCTCAAGCGCAAACAAGACTTTCTGTACTGTCCTACAATTAACTTCTCTATTGAGTCATATGGTTAGGCCTGTCACAAAAAGAAATTTTTCCTGGGTGATAAGCTGTACCTGTAATTACTGCAATAAATTATAATATTGTAGTTTTGAGACAAATTCCACCTAATATATAGGAAATGGCACAAAAATGGAAGTTTGCCTTCTCAAAGACTAATAAATTTATAACAATTAACACAGTAACTGGAAGGTATTTTAAATATGCAAAATAAAATAATCAAAAACAACAAATAAAATTACATCATACACAACCAAAACCATAAATAAAATGGATTATGATGTCTCTAAGCAAAATGGCCTTTTAATCATCAGAATGTAAATTATTAAACTCATTTTAAGTTATCTGGAGATTAATTGATTAATGGCTTATTGCGACAGGCTCACATGGTTGATTGGCATTCGTTCGTACAGTAACTCATGGTACTATAGAAGTAAGGATATATTCACTCTTATGTATTTATATTATGTCACTGTACAAAAAGCATCAATTTAGGTTCTGTGATTCTTTGAATTTTTCTGGCCACACCAGCATCAGCTAACTGCTAAATATGCTGAGCTTTAGAAAACAGTGAATAGCTAATTACTGGATCATTATCATCTTATATTTATTATTATTATTATTATTATTATTATTATTGAGTAAAATTACAGCCAGCTGTTGGTTTATTACCCTCAAATTTAACTCAGTGATATTTCAGTATGTAGCAGCAGTCATGACTGACTTAATGACTAGAAAATAGGAAGTTGTTTAGGATGCAAAGTAAACTCAAATCCTAATCTTTACAGCACTGTGATTCTCAGAAGACATGTTTAATTTTCACCTAAAATGGTCTGAGTTTTTTCTACACAATGTTCCTTTTAAATGGAGGTGAAATAACATAGTCTTCTTTATTTGGGTTTTGATTAGAATTTGAATACAAGTGGCATCTATTGTATTTGTAGAAGGTGTAATAACAAAACAGTAGATTCTTCTTCACCTTGACAGAGAATACATTAATATGTGAAATAAAATCAAAAGAAATAAAAAGCTTTAGTTGTAGTTAGTAACAAAAATAAAGGCAAGGTTAGAAGATCTTACTTCTAACTTTTAAATTCACTTTTAATGTTCTCAGTACATGGCATGAAAGTAAAACACTTGATTTAATTATCAGCTCTTCGTGTTTTCTATTCATCTTCTCTTTCTTAGTGTATTAGTTATGTGTCAGGTTTTATCTGTTCTATCTAAACACAAAATAACTGACCAATAGTCTTTAGGGACTTAATTCTTAATTTTTCTCAGTCAGTAACTGCAACGTAACCACAATTTGAAAATGGCAATTTGTCTTCATTTGATTCCCAATATTTCTACCCAGCCAGCTCTGCATTGGGTCATTTTCTTTAAGACTGCCAAAATGGGGAATTAGCTTACTCTATTTTGTTTGTCACATTTCATACTAAACTAATACCTCATTTGAAAATATATCCTTTTTTACTTACACAGTGAACCCTCGCTATAACGCGGTTCACCTTTCGCGGCCTCACAGTGCATTGTATTCTGCATCCTGTTTGGCTAAACAGTCTCTGCGCTTCTTCTCTACCTGTGCGTCAATTACGTTGTGGTAACGTTACGGTATTTAAATACAGTGAATCCTCGCTATAACGCGGCTCACCTTTCACGGTCTCGCTGCTTCACGGATTTGCATGGTGCATTGTGTTCTGCATTCTGATTGGCTAAACAGTCTTTCCGCTTCTTCTCTACCTGTGTGTCAATTACGTTGTGGTTTAATATGTACACATACGTAAAACAGCTTGCCAAATTTAAGTTTGCAAACATAATCGATGGTGGCATGTCGGTTTATAAGAATCTTTTTTGCCCAGAAGAAAAAAGAGCGACAACAACAACCGATAACTACGTTCTTCTCTTGGTACCTACCTCCTGTGGAGGACGGACAGGTAATCGGCAGACTTTAGGATGTTAGAGTGGGTACTAACCAGTAGTGATGGGCTATCATCTGAATCTAGGATTCCAGGCTTGTATCGAGTAAAAGGGGGCGTGTCAGATGAAGCCTCGCTTCGATGCTTGTGTCGTCTTGCTGAAAACCACGTGACTGGCAACAAACTACGCCTCGCATTGCATGGGTCACGTGACTGCTTCATTTTGCGTGTCGGTTTTCAAAATAAAAGCGTGATGAGCCGCTGATTCATGGGTTATTGTATT